>VXAZ01002624.1:1667043-1707197 GCA_013399875.1 Gymnorhina tibicen | reverse complement strand
AAAACAAACCCCCCCCCCCCCAACCAGCACAAAGATTATTATTTTTGTTTAATAACTTACACTTTGAGAACAGAGCCTATGACATAATGAATCTGTGAGGTCTCATTATGCTATGATGCCTGCCCAAGCCAGTCCTCCATCAGCTACCAAAACTCTTGATCTAAGCTTTAACACCATTTTGACTTTTGGAAAGGACTCATATTTCGTGATTGCATTAAAACAAAATAGCAGGATGAGAAAAATGTTGGAAAACAGTTCTAGTTCCATGTCATCTGTGTGTCTGGGCTTAGATCTCTGCAATCCAGCCAGGAGCAGAAAACTACTGCCTGTGGAAAGGACAACTTCTGCGTACAGTATACCTGACTTGCACTGAATTTGCTCCCAAAGCAGCAGAGAACAACTGGGGTAAAGATTTCCATTTGGCACACAGCTTGTCTGAAAAGACTTCAGTTTTAAAACCACTCAGAAAATATTCTCAGATCAAAATAGAAACCTACATTCTCAAAAGAGACTTCCTGGACATACCCAAAATAAAAAGAAAATGGACAAGTTTTCTACTGCTGGCAGATTAATTGTTATAAGAATCCAGCACTGCAACCTGCTGATGTAATTGCTGTTCTAGCAACTCAGTGAGTTTGTATTTCTGATGCCAAAAGGTCAGGTTCAGCCTTTAAAACACTCCTGAAGGAAGCCATGCAAGGAAACTGCTAAGGAGAATCCTACTACCCTCCAGGGCAGGAACAGGTATAAAGTGTTCCTGGAAAGATTTTAACTTGCAGGAGGGCACCTACAAGTCAGACTTTTGTTCTGTTTTCCTGAGGTTCTGGTCTCAAGAATATATTCTTCCTGAAAAGCAGTGGATTATTCATGTCCTTCCCATCCTTTTTCCATCATTGGCACACCCCTGAGTGACTGAGAAATTAGAAGTTTCCCTTAGGTGGTAAATAAACTCCTATTTTGGCTTTCTAATACCTGTCTTTAAAATTACAGTATTTTGGAGACCTGCTTCAAAAGGCAGCAGTCTGAATTGCACACATAAGTAAGCCTAGTTCTGGTCAAAAAAAGAATTGTAACCACCTTTAAGCAATCCTTCTGTGCTAACATACACATCCAGAAATAAAAACATTCTAAACACTCTAGAGCTCCTTAAAGGTCTGAAGCCATCCCTCACACTATTATTTTCTATTACTGTTATTTCATTTTATAATAAAAACTACAATATAGTACACCATATAAGATGTATATACCATACTATTATTACATCTTCTGATGTATCAATATGTTAGCAAGAACACAAGAGACCATTAGGGGCATTATAAAAAAAGTTGCAAGCTTTTTTACAAAAAAAATTAATGACAGCAATATAGCAAATGCCTCTGCAAAGACCTCTAGCTGTCATATCTACTTTCTGCCCATTAAGGACCTTCTAAGCAGCTATTTGGCAAGCCTCGGTATCTTTCATTTAGATAACACTTTCCATGGCTTTCTGTGCTAAAAGCCATTTCTATGGAGATGTACAAGGTGGTTATTAGGTCATAGGTTGGACTCAATAATCTCAAAGCTCTTTTCCAACGTAGTTGATTCTGTTCTTCCGTAGGACTCAAAAAGGTGAAATAAAGCTAGCCCTTGAGGAAAAGAAACATCCTTTGTTTTCTAGATCTTCTTATAAATATTGACACAGAAAAGGCCAATCTACGCAGATCAGATTATCAAAAATACTTTGCTGTTTTACACCAAAGAAAAACCCCACACCTCCATCATCCACTAGCACAGTGAATCACACTGATATCATGCATCAGTCTACATAAAACATAAGCCTCCAGCAGGAAGCCAGCAGTTGTCTCTTGCCTCTTTCAATGAGGGAAGAGACAAGATACAAATGACTTCTTTTGTCTTTCTTGCTGGTTTCAGGAGATTTTCATTTTGCTTTGTTTTAACCAGTGTTTCTTGCTGTCCATTAATCAATGACACCATGAGGACACACGCTAAGTGTCCAAGTCACTGTGAAATGCTGTTCAGGAGAAGCAACACAAAACAGCCTCTTGAATAAGGTTAGTTTGGGACAGAGCATTCATGAGCTACACGGACAGAGAAAGCAGGCCTCCTGTTGCCCCTGTTCTGCCAGGGATTAGGGGTTGAGAAGTAAGAAAGTAAGTTCAGGGAAGGACGCCTTGGCTTGTGGTGTTTTTGCATGACTTAAGAACAGATGACAAATCACATTTGTGGAGCGCCATACAACGGAGTAGCAAATGGGAACAGGTATGAAAAAATATGCAAAAGAAGAGTGAATGATAACTAGAAACTTGTCCTAGGTTCTCACTTGGGATCATCGCTTCTCTCTAGCTCCCACACTTCTGCTGGCCAGAAGTGGACTTTTCCAGACAGAAATAGAACCTCTGTCTTTGAGGAGCTGGAGTTCAGTGCTTACAGTTGGGAAGCAAGAACTGTGATTGCTGCCTATGAAGTGGGACCATATTTTTTATTTGACTATTCGTTGTTCTGCTCCTCTTCTTCACAGAGAGTAAGGGAAAATCCATCTAGTGTGACTTTTTTACTTGACAAAGGGCTTTGTGAATGTTCCCTAGAAAGATCACAAACCTCTCTACATGGGTGAATGCAACAGGCACTGCTTGAGAGGCATGGAATTTGCAGGTATCCAGTAACAGCAAAGATGTACAGGATAAATGCATGTATCTATTCAAAACTTGGGAACAGAGCTGCATGCAACACAAATCAGAGCAGATGCAGAGAACCTCAGAAGAATTAAGCAGGGAGGGAAAGAGAGTAGAGATAAAAGCATTTGTATGTATTTACATAGATTAAGCTGGGCAAATTGACAACAAGCCAATATACACTTCTGGAAGTGGCTGGCAGCAATTGATTACAGGAAAAGGAGGGAAGGAAAATCAGAAATATCCAAGTACTTCCAGATATGCGCATTCATGTAACAAGACTGAGCAGCTGAAGAGAAGTGATTTTCCAGAGCCACAAAGAAAGTCTTAATACCCATGGCATAGCCCTACCTTGACTGGCATGTTACATCAGCAAGTTAAGAAGAAAAAATGAATTTACACATCCTCTATTCTAGCTAACACTTCCAGACTGACCCAGGCATGTCTTAGAGGCCCCTGTCCTTGCAAAACAGCCCCTAACAGTGCTCCAGATGTTCTTCTTTCTCATGGCAAACCCCCAAAGTCATGACAGCTTTCTGTAATCAAGCTTTTGTCTCAACTTTGTACCTTCCTAGGTACATGGTGTTTTTCTTTTAACACCATGGCAGGAATGACCAAGAATTGATTTCGTGTTCATTTCCAGAGACAGCAGTCCAGAATCTTATTAACCTGTGTCAGCTATGGCAAGGGTTATACACTCATTTATTTAGTGCATTTATTTCTCAAAACCAACAACTCTATTAAAGAAACAAGAAAAAATAATAGTGCTACAGATGTTTAGTTTATAATGCTGAAAATATTATCAAAATCCCTCTGATGTGTTGTCTCAATTTGAAAGTATGTTGTTGATTATGCAGGCGTTTACACTAGCATCTTGTTACACATATGAAGATAAACCAATGTATTTGTTCATGTATGCACACATTTTCTTCCATAAAAATCTAGGAGCTAGATACATTGCTGCAGTGCTAATGGAAATACATTGTTCCTTCCTCTTCCCAGTTTCTTAGTTCTAGCAGGAATCTCTCATTTGACCTTGGGCAAGGCATTTCAATTCTTTGTGACTGTGTTTTCTCATCTGTAAAATTAAGGCTATAATACCTACCTACTTCACAAGAGGGACAGTGTTAAATTTAATGCATTAATGTCTTAAGAGTGTTTTCAGATAAATGGATCAAACCCACTACAGAATGTAAGTTATTATTAAATTATGCTTCACTGAGTTAATGCTGTTGCATTACTGTATCTGATTAAATAAGAAAAAATATTCAAGTGGCGCCTCTTGGATAGTTTTTTCCAAGAGGGTGAACTTGATGTTCACAAGCCTAAAGATGGACTCAAAGTCTTATTTTGGAAAAAGAAAGAAGTGAGGGAATGTAGTAGTCAACAGAAGTGAAAGAGTCCTGGGGAGCAGATGATTATGAAGGTGTTTCAAGCAATTGTGAAGTAGAGCAACTTGTGAAGCAGAAATTGTGAAGCAGAAGGCAACTGCGCCTTGTGCCCCACTGTGACACATCAGTCTCTGGAAGCAGTACAGTTTCCGCTCATCTCTGTGCCAGTGGGACAGGAACACCCCCTCTGCACCATCACATTAACTGCTGCATTTGGCCTCCACTCAAGAGTAATGAAGTACAAGATCTGTAGCCTGGAGTAGCTTTCCGGGTGGATCCGACCACCTCTCAGGCACAGTTCAGATATGCTTTGAGTCTGCTTGGTCACGGCAGCCAATCCGTCTGTGATGAACGTGGCGCACAAAAATGTCAGTTGTAAAAAGGGGGATTTATTGCAGGAGGGTTGTTCATACCTGATGCCTCTCCTACATCTCCTCTTGACCTGATGCGCAGATGCCTGGTCTTGTCCTGGGATCTCACATCAGGATCTTGTTGTGGGGGTAAGGGGAAGGAGTGTTTGGAGCAAGAGCTGCAGGAAGATGAGAAGGGTTTTTGACAGCATGTTGAGTTGGATGTTGTACTGGTGTTGATGCCGCTGGTCCCAATGCCATCAAGGCATGTCTTGTGGATGACAAGGAATCTAGGAAAGTAGTGATTAACATGCATATCAGTGTGATTGACAAGCTACATTGCCTGCTTTGTGCTAATGTATTGCATGGATAACACCTATTCTAGGCATACCAGAATGAGCATATAGATTTAGAGCACAGATTTAAAACAGAAATATTTAGTATCTTTCCCAGCAAATAAAGAAAAATTGTTTGATGGATCTATCTGCTCAATAGACCATGGAGATCAGATTCTGTCTGGTGAGAAAATGTTTTTGCCTCACAGGGTTCAAATGGATACAAGGCAACATTCTTTCAGATTGCACTAAGACCAATTCATTTGCTTTCCCATTCCTCCGTCCCCAATTTATCACTCCAAAGGCAAGAAAAAAATAAGTACGACATTAGGTTTGATAACCTTCTGATAGTAGTGTGCTATTAAATATACACAAATCAAGGAGCTTGGAAATATTTAAGCCTTCCAAATCTGCCAAGAAGACTGAAATGGAGGTTGCAAAGTCTAAGGTTGTATATATTTTATGTCCTTTCTGACACCATACTGCATTCATCAAAGTATCCATTCTCTTTTTCTTTTTCCTTATTAGATCTGCAGAGGCTAGACTACATGCTTTATTACTATACCAGTCAAAGGTCACACAGTCTTCTAAACAACAACGATGCCACTTTAATTTCTTGAGAAAAATCTTCATTGACATGAAAACTTACCACAAAAGCAGTGATGCCACTTTAGTTTGTTTTAATCCCTGCAGAACTGCTGCTGTGTAAAACATATGCAGTAGCTCCTAGGATTAACTCTGTGTGAATTCTACTTTCTGCTGGTATTAGACAGCAACATTCCTTCTCAATTTTCTTCTCTTCACCAAGGCACATATAAGCCTTTCACAATGGCATTGGTTTATTTTTTTAATCCATCTCATATTTTAGAGAGTTGAAGTCAAGTGCCCAAAGTTGATTTCATAACAGCATCTCTTTTATTTATTTGCTTATTTGGCTGACTAGTAATTTTTAAGTAAGTTCCTAGCGTAACTCTAACATATGATCATCCAGAATCAGCCTCCTGCTGCCAAAAATTAGCTGTGTCCTTTGATTGAAAGATCAGCCACTTCCTTTGGCATTTTTATGCCAAATGTTAACTCTGGATCCCCTTTTAGCAGCAAAGAAGTAACATTTCACAGTCTGTTACACAGGGACCAGGCTACTTCTGCATGTAATTTCAATCAGATGATTAAGTGTAAGGATCTGAATAACCATAATTCTGAGTGGTATGCATGAAAATGTATTGTCAGAATATCCTCAGGATATCCTGGGAGACCACTACCTGTTCGCTCCTGCAGCAAAACAGTTTCCTTCCACCTCTCATTTTAGTGATGTTGTATCTTCTAACACTTACAACTCTCCCTTACAGCAAGGCTGGCTGGAGGAACAATGATGTGATTTATGTCTGAAAGCCATTTACCCAAAATAAACTACAGTACAATAAAGTATGCTCAAAGGTATAATTTCAGATCACCATCGTCATGAGAAGATAAAGTATGTAAATTTGTATTTCATTTAGGAATAGTGCAGCAATCAATGTTTCCAGCAATATTTGAAGTGACTGATTCAGCAGGCTGTTACAGGGAAGTGGGGCTGTTTAGGCAGCAAGCTAATTTCCGGATATTATTTTTATGCACAGTATGTAATACCTTATTGATTATCATTTGGCTAATTACAAGGGCAAGATGAAATGGCACTGTGTGTGAAAGAAAAGGTGTAGAGAAGGAAAGCAGGAGCCAGAGAGAACAACTAAGCAGATACAGTGACAAGTAAGGATGTCAGGTCATGAGCAGAGTGAGAATGCAGGGGTTGCTGTCAGAGGTGACAGGAACATGAGGAGGCACAGAAAGGATGATCACCCTCTAAACAGGTAAAAGTGTAGCCCCTTACTATGGAGGGTTCTTTTTAATGATCTAGAAATGAACTGATTAGAGAGCTTTCCACATTTCACTACTCCTGACACCAAAAAAAAAAACCCCACTCTATTCAATACTTTTAAGTTCTGCACATTGAAAAGTCTGTTCCAGAGGTTTAGATCTTCTTCCTAGCTATTTCACAAGGAGAAAGGAGAGAAAAGGTAGGGTTGTTTGTTCTGCGTGATGCACCAAGTACACTTATACCCCTGACATTTCTCTTCCTTTGACAGCTCCCCCACAGATCACCCTGTGCATGGAGAATATAGAAGCAGCAGGACAGAACAGCACAGCAATCACAAACCTCCTGTGTATCTCAAGCTGAGATAGTACCTCCAGCACTGAAGCTAAGAAGCAATTTCAGTGACATCTGGCAGAATTTTCCAGATGTTAATATGAGAATTCATGCATAGTAAAACAGGAAAAAACACATATCTTCAGTGAATGAACTGTACAACATTGAAGAACTGAGAAAAAGCAGCAGAAGTGAATTGTAAAGCAAGGGAAAAAAAATAGTAAGTGCCTCATACAGCTGTTTCTCAAGCATACTTTGATTTAAATGAATGTGTTATAGCTCTTTCTTATCTGATGACAACTTCTTATAATATTTTGATGAATTTAAGTTAAGAGATCTTGCCTATATAAATGTAAAATAAATAAAAATATATATGAATGAAGATTTACGGATGTGTTATAGCCAATACATGACAGCTGGTGATGAAAGAATTGATGATCCTAAACCCTCCCTAATCATCTTTTTGTTAAAATATATGTTCCCTTTTCAATAATGAACAAAGATATATTTAATTCTTCATGTACAACTCAGGAAAACTGTCAAATTAAGTCACACACATCAAAGACCTATGACCAAGTAAGGAAAGTGTTTATTAACTTTGTCTATTGCTAAAGCTGGAACTCTGCATTTGTCTGTATTGAATTGTACCCATTTCTTCCAGACTGCTTCTCCAATTCTTTGTGATGATATTAAATTTTAATTCCATCCCCCAGCTAACATCAAGGAAAAAATATCCACCCAATTTACAGATTCTATCCTGAACTGCTGTGCAGATGTCAGATAGGAAGAACATGCTGCATTTTTATTTTTAAGTTCCAGCAGAAATGTTCACAGATTATGGCCCCAAGTTCACTTGTTTCTGACTTTCAGAAGGATTTAAAATGCATTACTTTAAACTACTCAATTCACTTCAATAGCCATGGAAGTCCTTCTGTGAAAGAAACTTGAAGCTGCAGGATACCACCAAGAGTGAGCTACGAAACACATTCCATATGGAGTCTTCAATAAACAAATTAAGCAGCCACTGCTCCCACAGACCCTGTTTCAGACCGGTCATTCACTGGACAGGACACATCTATCAGCTTCCAGGCTCTGGTCACACTTCCAGAATTTCATTGACACGATTTAGTGTTTCTTTTCTGTCTCATTGATACATCCCTGTCTCACCCTCCAAACACTGCCCATACAGGCTCCTACCAGGTCTGTTGTGTAAATCCATTGCTAAGTTCTCATCCTTTAGTCTTTCAAGGAAGAAGAGTGTCTGATCCCACCTTGGATCCTACCAGATGATGGTACCACCAGTGCCAGATGCAGCTTCTGTGGCCTGTGAGAAAGCCACCAAGGCTATTTACCCAGGCCACCACTTGCAAAGTGGCACATGCCTGCATCATGGGCTCCCCTGTACAGAGGAAGTGAACAGTATCCATGTTGAGGATTCAGGATCATGGGGAATTTGACACCTGCTTCTCCTCAGGACTGCATGTTGCTTGAGAATATATTACTGCTACTACTCCTACTAGGAATAGTACTACTAGTACTACTCCTACTACTGCTATTACTGCCAGAAACATTAATTATGCAATAATTATCTCCCTTTATATCGCAATGTCAATCTTTCAGATTTAAACCAACCATGACTTCCAGACTGGAGACTCTTTCATAATAAATAGAAAAAATATTTTCTTTTTTCTTGCCCTCATTTTCAAATAATACAGATTTTTCCACCTTTTCTTCCTGATGTAACTTACAAATTCTTCCCTAAAAACATTTGGAGACTCATAACTATGATTTTACCACTGTTGCTAATCTTACATATAGATTGACATTTGAGTCAGGTTTAATATAACAGATGAACCCAACTGCTGACTGGTTCCAGTTATGTTAAGATGTTCAGTGACTTGTAAAAATAGCAAAAAAATTACTTCTCTGGCAGGCTGAGGAATTAACACCATACTGAAATACAGACATCTTCTCATGTCATTTTCTTTGTTGGGGAGGTCTTTTCATCCATCTGTTATTAAGAGTACTCAATACAAGAAAGGAATTTATGGGATGTGGAAAAAGGAACAGGCCATATGGGAGGACTATAGGAAAATTGTCAGAGTAGGCAGGGATGTGACAAGAAAGGCCAAGGCTCACTTGGAATTAAGTCTGGCAGAGGACATCAAGAAGGGCTTCACAAACGTACCAGCAGGAAAAGGAAGGTTAGGGGAAATGTGGGGCTGCTGCTGATTCAGATGGTTGTCCTGGTAATGGAAGACACAGAGAAAGATGAAACACTGAATGCCTTCCTTGCCTCAGTCAGGAGTCCCAGAACTCTGGGATAAGAGAAGAAGGCCAGAGAAAGAAATATTTCCCCCAGGTCACGGAGAGTTGGGTTAGAGATCAGCTAGGCAGCCTTAACTTGCATAAATCCATAAAACCTGATGGATGTTGTTACTCTGCTGCTCTCCATCACCTTTGAAAAATCATGGAGAATGGGAGAGGTACCTAATGACTCAAGGAAGGCCAGTGTTACTCCCATCTTTAAACAGGGCAAGAAGGAGGACCCGTGAAACTACCAGCAAGTCAGTCTGACCTCCATCCCTCAAAAGGTGATGGAATAGGCCATTCTGGAGGTCATCAATGACCACGTAGAAGAAAAGGTAATCAGGCGTAGTCAGCATGGATTCACCAAGGGGAAATCATCCTTGACAAATCTGACAGCTTATATCATGACATAGCAGGATGGGTTGATGAGGGGACAGCAGTGGGTGTTGTCTATTTGGACTTCAGCAAGGCTTTTGAGACTGACCCATAAAATCCTCATGGGTAAGCTCAGGAAATGTGGGTTCAATGAACAAACAGTGAGGTGGATCAAGAACTGATTCAATGGCAGAGCTCAGAGAGTTGTGATCAGAGGATTAGAATCCAGCTGGAGGCCTGTAGTCAGTGGTGTTCCCCAAGATTCATTACTGGGTCCAGTCTTATTCAACTTGTTTATCAGCAACCTGGATGAAGGGAAAGAATGCAAGGGATCATCAGCCATTTTGCTGACGATATGGAGGAGTGGCTGATACACCTGAGGGCTGTGCTGCCATTCAGCAGGACTTTGATAAGCTTAAGAACTGGGCAGAAAGAAATATGAGGTTCAAAAAGGGCAGGTGTAGGGTCCTGCACCTCGGAACGAATAACCCCAAGTACCACCACAGGATGGGGACTGACCTGCTGGAGAGCAGCTCTGCTGAGAAGAATCTGAGAGTATTAGTGGATGACAGATTGACCATGAGCTGGATTGCCCTTGCAGCCAGGAGGGCCAATGGTACCCTGGTATGCAGTGGGAAGATTCTGGCCAACAGGTCAAGGGAGGGGATCCTTCCCCTCTACTTGGCCCTGGTGAGGCCACATCTGGAGTGCTGTGTCCAGCTCTGGGCTCCTCAGTACACGAAAGACAAGGAGCTACTGGAGAGAGTCCAGCAGAGGCCACAAAGACGGTGAAGGGTCTGGAGCATTTCTCTTACGAGGAGAGACTGCAGGAGCTGGGCCTGTTCAGTCTGGAGAAGAGAAGACTGAAGAGGGGAACTCATTAATGCACATAATTATATCAAAGGCGGGTGCCAAGAGGATGGCGCCAGACTCTTTTCAGTGGTGCCCAGTGACAGGATGAGGAGTAATGGCCATGAACTAAATCACAAGAAGGTTCCACCTCAATGTGAGTAAGGGTGGCAGAGCACTGGAACAGGCTGCCCAAGGAGGTCATGGAGTCTCCCTTTCTGGAGACATTCAAAACCCATCTGGGCACATTCCTTTGTGACGTGCTCCCGGTGACCCTGCCTTGGTAGGGGGGCTGGACTAGATGATCTCTTGAGGTCCCTTCCAACCCTAACAATTCTGTTATTCTATGATTTATCTGCCAAATGACTGTTGCAACACCGAGTGCAAGAGTCATGAACAATTCATTCACTTCCTCATGCTTTTGCAAAATATTAATGGCCAAATGCATGTTTGCTCGTAACTGATTAATGTCAAACCATTTTAATTTCTACTGTTCTTACAGAATTCAAGTTATATATGGATTATAAGAATGTCATGTCCCTCCTTGTCTTCATTTCACTATGCACTTTTCTCCCTTGTCTTGCCATCTGTTTAGGTGTTGGGCTTTTTTAAGCTCTACTATTTCACACTACTAAGACTTCGCAAATTTCAAGCTGAAAAGGGAATTGAGTAATGTGTAATTTTGACTCTTTGATGTGGTTAAGTAAAATATTCAATCTTTACCAATTTTAATTATCTTTGAGGTTTGCTATCAAATAGTAAATTTAGTAACCTCATACTTAGTTCTTAAACAGAGGTTTTCACTATAGACAAAGCAGGAAATTATCAGTCTGCCAGTATTTCAGATATTCCTTAAATTCCTTCAGTGCTTCCCGCTCAGGCTCAAGTTAGGTCATCTTGCTAGACAATCACAGACCATAGAATGGATGAGTCTGAAAGGGATATAAGGGGAATCATCTAGTTCAACCTCCTTGCTCAAAGCAGGGTCAGAAAAACTAAGTTGTCCAGGGCTGTGTCCAGTTGCGTTTTGAGAATGTCCAAGGATGGAGACTATACAACATCTCTAAACAGTGTTCCAGTGTGCAACCCCTCTCACAGTAAAGTAAAAAATAAATAAATTCTTATATTCAGATAGCATTTTCTGTATTTCACTTTATGCCCATTGCCTCTAGTCTTCTGAATGGGCATGAATGAGAAGAGTCTAAATGTTTCTTCTTTACAGCCTGCCATCAGACATTTATAAACATTGATAAGCTTTCCCTCAACCCATTTCTTCTAAAGGCTAAACAATCCCAGCTCTCTCAGCCTCTCCACATATGAGAAATCCTTGTAGACTTGTTCCAGTAAGTCCATATCCCTGTTGTATCAGGGTGACCAGAACCGGGCCCCCTCACAAATACTGAGTAGACAAGAAGGATCGCCTCTCTCGACCTGTTGGTAACATGCTTCCTAATGCAGCCAGACCAGGAGGCTGTTGGCCTCCGTTGTTGCAGAAGCACGTTGCTGGTTCTTGGTCAGCTTGTTGTCCACCAGGACCTTTAAGGCCTTCCGCTTTTATAGCATTTCATAGCATTTAAGGAAGAGCTGCTTTCCAGCTGGTCAGCCCTAGTGTGTACTGGTACCACGTGTTACTGCTCTCTGTGAGAAGGACTTTGCACTTCCCCCTGTGGAACTTCATAAGGTTCACTTCTCCAGCCTGTCCAAGTCCCTCCCTGCATCAAGGCACATGCACCTGGTTTATCAGCCATTTCTCCCAGGTTTGTCTCATCTGCAGACTTGCTGAGGGTACAGTCTGCCCCATCATCCTCATGACTAATTAAAAGGTTAAGCAGTGCTGGACAATGTACTGCTGCCTGGGGTACACCACTAGGGTCTGATCTCCTGCTAGACTTTGTGGTGCTGATCACTACACTTTGAGCCTGCCAGTTCAGGCAGCTTTCAGTCCACCCCCACAAGTCCCTACTTCATCAGCTTGTGAGCTCCTTGATCACTAATGCTATTTGGAAGCTATCACCAATGCCCTCCAGAAACATCCTGAGCTGCTTGTGCCCTTCTGTGCTGTCCCTCCAACAGACATGAGAGTGGGACAAGCCGCCCATGAGATGAAGAGATGATAGCTCAGTATGGTAGTTGCACTTCACCTTCATACGAGTGAGTCACCAAATACCATCTGTTTTGCCTTCCCTTACATACAGTATTTCAAAACTAAATTTTGAACCACATTTTATACGTAATGTGCTCCAAACCACTGAACTATCTTGGTAACCCTCTGCTGGACTCACGTCATTATGGCAATGTCTTATACCCAAGAGCCCTTTCAACCCATCATTCTGCCTCCAGTCATAAACCACTCCTCCAGTCTGGTGTCATTTACAAACTTGAGAAGGGTGCACTCCATCCCTTCAATAATATAATAGAGGAATTACACAAAATCAGCTCCACTGCTGGTCGATCTCTAAAGGACACTGCCCAGTCTTTGCAGTCTTTTGGAGGTATATATTTACTTATAGGGCCAGGCTCTCAGTGACACGCTTCAGCATTTAAAAAGTATTTATAAGTTGTTTTTCTGTTTAAGGATCTGTCTGTGTATTTTTACTGACCCATAAAATACAGTTAAAATATAACGTATTGTTACACTACATTTCTGTTTTCAGAAATTTTGAGGACTCTGATCAACTGCATTCTTTAAGAATTATTTGCTCTGTTATACACAAAATTTCAACTAATATATCCGGTTTGGCACAAGCAGATCTACATGAATTGCAGTTACTGGAGGTAAATTTAAAAGCCTCTTAAGAAATACATGCTCGGTGTCTTACCATTACAAAGAAGAAAACTAAAATAAAGTTTCAGATAGATAAACCACATTCATAAGTGTGAAGTTGTTAACGAGGTGTATTTCTTCAAAGTCAAATGGAACAATAAAAAGAAAACCTCCACTCTGCACAGGACAAAAAGACAGGAAATTAAATTTCATTGCAAAAGGGTTGACAGGCACTATGATCCTTACTTGATTGCTATACATTATGAATCTCTTCCCTATTTTGCTAATACCATCCATTACGGATGTTGAAAGGTCATGAGTCAGGCTCCAATACATCATGAAACTGAACCTACCATCATAATAAATTCTTATTGCTTATTTACCTTTGGATCTCAGAATGCACTCCTATTACCTTTTCAAGTTTTACTCTGTAACCACACAAGAGACTGCACGTCTATTTTTAAATGAAAGCATTAGAGTGGCTTCCTGACCATTCATCACACTACATTCCTCACCGCCCCCAGTACTCACTTCAGAGCTCTCTCCTACTTGTTTTTTTTCTTGTGTGCTATGGAAAGTGTCCAAGACATCAGCTTCATTTCAAGGACCCAGTGTCTTCCCACATTTCCTTATGCACCAAAAGAGCCGGATTCAAAAGAAGTGAAGGATGATCTGGGGCAACCTTTACATGAAATAATAATGGAAACAACCATTTTACATATCAGTTCAAACAAATTAGAGGAACTGGTACATGAAAGAACTGTCTGGGTGTGACCCACCTGTGCGTTATGCACTGGGCAATGCAAGAAGTGGACTGACACTCAAGTAAGACAAGCAATACCAAGAATCTATGTGCATATCCCAGTGAAGCCAGAAACCACTGTCACGAGTTTCTACTTATGATATCTGGGCCAAGAAATATTTCATTGACCCAAGTAAAATGCAAAAGTAAAAGAGAGCTTGGGGGGTTTTCTTTAGGGGAATTAAGTTAAACAAGTCTCCCAAAATGTGATACTTGGGATTGAGCTGCTCTTTCAAATCAGATCGTGGCTGTGCAAGTGTCTCTTCTGACTGAGGCATCTGCAGGCCTCTGACTAAGTTCATCCCCCATCTCTGAATCCCTTCTGTTAGGCCTATATTCATATTTATGATGGAGTACAGCTCATATACAGATGTATCACCGATTTATCTAATATATGTGTATAATATTGTATCCACGATTTTCCATTTCATTCGTTATGCATTGCACTTTGATTTTAATGTATTTGCTTTCGTGATGCATCTGCCCACTGAGTGGGAATTTTAATTGAAAACTAAGCTCGAACTCATTTAGAATATTTGAAATTTAGATTATCATTTTATATTATCTTACCAAATTAATTACATATGATTACATATGTGTGATAAGATAGTCTGAACTATGGCTGAAGTACCACAGTGATGATAAATGACAAATTGCTAAGTTTGGGAAAAGTGACTATGATTAGACTGCCACAGGAACAGTGTGGGAACAGTCCTGTTTAACATTTAAATTTTTATATTGAAGACATAAACAACTGGTTAATTTGCTGAAAATTTGCTGATGCTATTAAGCTGGGAGCTACTGAGAATACTAATGAAGGCAAGGAATAATAGCAAGGAACTTAGTTTAGAAATATGTTTGGAAAATAACAAAAGAGATTAAATTTTCAAAGATGTAAAATCACTAATTAGCAAAAGCATCCTGCAAAATTAAAATATCAATAACAAAACCAATCTGAACACAGTTCTAGAAGAAGCACTGGAAGCAGAAAATTAGATAAATGTAAGTTCTACAGTGGAAATAAAGAGGACAACACAGGCAGCTGCTGGAAGGTAGCAGTCCCTGAGGCACAGAGATAGGTTGCCATTAGTGGGTTTACTTCTCAGATGCTAAATGGATGTTCTGCCATGCAAAAACCTAGGTAGTATCCAGGCATTCCATTAGGACACAGACTTGAAGGTATTTCCTAGATTAAGAGGAGATTGAATAGGAAGGAGTAAAACAACTATAAATGCACAGTTTTGCAATGCAGCTGGTCAACAAGGTAGTGAGCACCATGTACCTGAACAGCACAAACAACAAATCCCTTTCTGTATGGCCAGATGCATAGTGTGATTCATCTGACCAAACTTAGACTTATGCTAAATATTATGGGTTAGTATAGACAGTGGAAAGAAACAGACTATTCTACTACAGGATTCACTGCATCCCAAAGCAGACATCTAAATGTCTTGACTGTAAAGGCTGACCAATTCAGACACACATATCTAAAAATAGGTGTGAAGAATCAGACATCAACTTTGCATCCATCATCACTTCTCAGTTCAGTTCAGCTTTGCTGGGCCCTATCTATATATAGGCATCCTGGTTATGGATCAGGTCTTAAGAAGGGAACTCTGTAAGGCTAAACTAGCAGTATTCATATAAAACTAAGAATGAAAACACTCTCAGTAATGATCAAAGCAGAAAACTTTATAAGTTAAGTGCAAATAAAAAGTAATGGGGACAAGGAGAATGGCCTTAAGCCAAAGGAGGGTAGATTTAGATTAGACAGCAGGAAGAAATTCTTTACTATAAGGGTGGTGAGGCACTGGAACGGGTTGCCTAGAGAGGTTGTGGATGCCCCACCCCTGGCATTGTTCCAGACCAGGCTGGATGGGCATCTGAATCTATTGGAAAGTGTCCCTGTCCATGGCAGAGGAGTTAGAACTAGATGATCTTTAAGGTCTCTTCCAACCCAAAAAATTCTATGATTCCATGATTCTATGAATGAGAGATTTAAAATATCATAATTTCAAATTACCTAATTTTATTAGCAGTTTTCTTGCAGAGATTGAAAGAAATGTCTATAAAGCAAAAGAGCTCTCATACAGGACAGCTGAAACACGAAGCAAGAAAACAGTCATTTGGATTTTGTATTCATAACTAGCCACAATCCCACACCTCTTCCTTTATACTACATAGCTACACATATTTATACATACAAGCTTTCTAGGTAAACAAAGTCCAGGAAGAAAACATCTGTCATATAGTTTCTATTGAGAGAAATGTGTATTTATACACACAATGTTCTGTAAATAAAGATTAACAATCTTGCAATGATATGTGAAACACTGCAAAATATTAAAATATCCTCCATTTCTCATGCTGAGTTTTTTTCATCAAAGGGAAGGGTTTCAAACTTCTTTTAAGCAGAAAAGGTCATGCTGTGGTTCTGTCTATCAAGACTATTCAGATTGAGACAATTATGGTCTAAACTCTTTATATTTTATGGGTAAAATATTTCATGATACAGCCTGTATCTCAGCATTATACCAAGAAGGAAGAATAAGTGTGTGCTGACAACTCAAGGACACAGCAAAATTTCTAGAGACACTTTTACCCTCATATGCAATTTTTAAATAAATAGGGCTCTTCCTGTATCAGATACGTATCCCATTTGTTCTTTGGACCTCTGCAAGTCAGTAGGAACAGCAGAGCCAATTGTTATGGGAACCCTGCTTCTACAATGTGAGGTTAAAGTAGGAGTCAAGCAGGGGAATGGAGAACGGTGATACTCCTCTGTTCTCTCTCCAGAAAGCTAATTTGATGAATGGTGTAACTCCCAAAAATTCTACCTTGCAGCAAGAAAATAAAAGCACTTCCTCTGTTTATCACAGCTAATAGAAAGTGGCAAGATGAACATGATCCACAATCAATATACAGAGATCACAGTGTGATCATAAATCTAACAGAAACCATTATATATTACAACCGAAATACAAAATCAGCAAAGTTTAACCAGAAATAACACGTGAAATTGCCTATTGGTACAGCTTTGCAAAAAAATGCGGTAAATTCTCTTCACCCTTGGATGACTCTGAATAAAAATTGCACATCTTTCAAAAAGATAAATTACAATTCTGAGGGAGACTAGTGAACGTGCTGTAGGAATCTCTTGATGGATACAGTAACTGGTCCATGGAAGGCTAATGAAGTCAAGATTACCATATTTTGTAAATTAATCTACTGCTAGGTTTTTGACTCAGTTAGGACAGCCAACAGTAACAACAAAAACTAGGCAAGAAGAACTAGAAGTTCTTATTATAAGCATCTCCTAAGACTTCTACCACCATGACGCTCACCACCAAGATTGAAAACATTGCTGGTGTACCAATGTCTACATGCAAGCATCCCTTTCAAGGCCAGTATGTTTTCTTTTGCCTTTCAGTCATCTGGTTTTCTCTGCTCTTTGGTATGTAGGTTGTGCTACAAAGGAGAGGATTTCTGCTATTTGTACCAGTTCCTCCCATGATTTACCACATAGAAAGTTCTTTGTATGACCTCTTAAAAACTAGATCTTAGTCCCAGGGATAAAACCTGGCACATCACTTGGCTTTAAAGCATGTCTGTATTATAGCACCACTTTGATTGCAGCTACCAGCACACCAAAATTAAGAGAAACAACCCTCTGACTTTTATATCTTCCCATTGCATTTCTACCCACCTCAGAAGTTATATGTCTTACTTTATTAATACCAGCTTTCAGGACTTGGGGATAGAAACTTACACTGAAGTCAATTATTTTGGCTGTGGCTGTGGTTTCTGTCTATGCAGACTTAAAGATCAGATCTTTTTAGTCACCTTCACCTTGTCAATTTCAGTAAAACAGTCCTTTGTGTAAATAAGAACTGGATCAAGAGTATTTTTCCCATTGTTATGCAAGTACCTACCTGATTGCTTCAATCAGTAAGGTTTAAATAACTTCATAGGTATCACATAAATGTTATAAACCAATTCCAGCTGTCTGTTAGATCTTCATGTGAGTTTTCATATATATGAAGGAATTCTTATTTCTATTAGGTTTTTTATCAGAATTGGGACATCATTTGGAACAAAATAGTAAATGCAATTCAATGTCTCCACCTTCATAATAAAAATTAACATGTATTTATTTGGAGATAATTTAGTCACAAAACTGAGAAAATAATCACAAAAACCTCATGATTTTCCTTAAATGATGCATTTAACATAGTTTTCAGAAAATCTTCCATTCCAGCCTGAAATCTATGAAATACACTTGGTAAAGTACTGTAGTGATACTGGATCTGCTCAGCAACAAGAAGCCAATTCCTAACAAAAATGTGAATAAAAATTCTTTTCTTTCTTCTTCCTGTTGCTAAATATCTCTGGAGTTAACATCCCTCACTACAGCTTCAAGCCTCACTTCTTCAAATACAGCACTCTGATCCCATTTGTGTCTCTAAACTTCTTGTGGTTTAGCTGGTACTAAGCCATGCACTCCTGAAGGATTCCTGTGCTTGGAAGTTGCTCATAAGACATTGCGGTGACATTTTTCCTGATCCTTCTCATTTTAAAACCCTGTGAAACGCCTACTTCCTCTTCACAACATTTCATCGTCCTCCTTCTGATGACTCCTTTCTCTTGGATCCCTGCCTCTCTCCTTACTGTGGGCAGATGAGAAATCGCAGAGCACTCAGAGTCAGTGGTCATGGCAGGAGAAAGGAGCTCTGGAGCAGCAGTGATGTGAGCCAAGACAGAGCATATGCTAACTGAGAGCAAAAAGACCCCATCAGTGGGGAAGTAAGGATAAGAGCCACAAATGGAGGAAATGGGCAACAGGACTGAGTACTTTGACTATGATGAACATAGAAGATCTGGAGAATAACTAGAAGAATTGCGTATGAACGCCCTCAAAGAACAGTGCTATACTCCTTTTTAAAAAATTTCCAGATTACTTCTCTGTGTTTCAAATATTTACTGTGCATCTTCATCAAGCAAGAAAATGTTTCTACTGGTATGATATCAGCTGGTATCAGAGAAATGAATAGATAGTACCTGAAAGTAAAAGGCACTTTTAGTTTAAAAGATTGCCAGCGCAAAAAAAAATTGAGAAAGTTTAATTGTGATGCAAAGCCAAAATGTCTAATCCTTCAGTGGAACTACTCAAATCAATCAAGTGGTCTTGCCACCTCCTACTTTGAAACATACCCTGGTTTACTTCTCCTGTACCAGTTGTCCAGCAGGTCGGCATTCTCAGGGCAGTTTGTGAGGCTGCCACACTTTAGCCTAGCTACAAATGATCCAGAACTTAACACCAGGCTTTGTGGGTTTTTTAATTCTTTGCCTTCACAAGGCCCCTGCATTGTTTTATCACTGCTTTACAGTGAAAGCTGAGGAAATTGCAAGATGTGTCTGAGAATGACAGCAGAGTGGAGACATCGCTGGTGTTATTTCTTTAGACACTGACTGCCCAAGCGACAAATCAAAACCAAGCAAATTGCTCCAAAAGCAACAGTATTCACCAGAGACTTGGATCCATTGAAACATAATACAACATCTTAAAACCTTGAATTTGCCCTGAACAAAGCATACGTAAATTCACTAACTTTTCCAGAACCTGATTGTTCTGATGGATCTCCCTTTTTATTTTCAAATTAAAAAAGAGGCTTTTTATGAAACTTTCACAACAAAAATCCCAAAACATGTATGTGTAGAATTTCACAGAAGAAACATTCATGAGGAGATATGAGCAGGGAGGTGCAGAACAGGATCAAGTGATTTGTGAATTTTTGCAAGTGGTTTTCATGTTATTAGGAACAGAAAATCCCAAACATTGGATTTCTCCATGAAAGAGAATTCTGAAAATAAATTCTTCATTGATGGGAATGTTTAATCTTAATAAAAACAGTAATTCAAATTTTGATTTTTTTTATTTTGAATTTAATGTGGAATATAGAGAAAAACACTGCCATCTCAATTGAAACTGATTTTGAAAGGAAAATACAAGTGCATGCACTTTCAAAAATTATGTCAGGACTATCTAAACTATCCTTCCTTGATTTTTGAAATTAAGGTGTGGTGATAGTAATGTGCTTTCACAGTGTTTGTGGTTTTGAAAGAAATTGTGCTCCACATGAGTAGTTCTCCTCACAGTTCTCTCCTTATACAGGAGCGGAAAGCAAGACCAGAGAGCAGGACATGTTTCCCCAGCATCATAACATTTCATCCATGAAAAAGCTTTAATTGGTGAGGCCCTCCCCAGGCACAGCCCCCCAGCACATGGCAGCAGAAGCCCACCCTCATCTCGGGTGAGGGACAGCCTGGGTGTCCACAGGGTTGGCACGGAAGAGCTTCCTGCTCTGCGCTCCTGGCCACTGTGCTGCCACCATGCTGCTTCCCAACACACCACCGGGCACTGCTGACCTGGTTTCCAGGCTTTTCTGGCTAGACATGAGAGACCAAAGAAGAATATTTTGTAACAAATAAAGATGAAGTGGGGATGGTAGGAAGTGAGCTCCCTGGACCATCTGCTGAAACCCACGGAGAGCCAGAGGTGATGGAAATGCATTGTTACTACAGGCTTCTACATTAAAATTCCCCCAGACACCTAGGGTAGTCTCTAGATGATGTAATACAGACCTCCACATAGGAGACATCTGCATCCACACTAGCTAGCTGAGGCTCCCTTTATACTTCACCAAAAAATAGGCTTTCTCTCGTATACAATTCTTTTTATCTTAAAAATAGTCACCTAAAATAGGTTAGATGAATTTTTCTACATAGAAGGGCCTACTCCTTGATGGAACAAGAATCCTGGCACACTAGCTGAAGGGAGATATCCCCAGCCCACATTTCCAAACCCAGGTCAGATGAAGCCCGGAGCCCTTCTGCCCTGGATGTGCCTGGGAACATCCCCGGCTTCACAGCACCAAACCCTTCTCCTGTGCTGTCAGCCCTCATTGGATTCATCCGCTAACTCCTCTGCTCAAATTCCTTATGGCTCAGAAGCAGAAACAGGAAAACAAAAATGCCAAGCCCAAATAATTTTTTCTCACACCAGATGTCTGCATGTACAGCACTCATATGGGTAAGGTGCATTAAACACAGCAATTCAAAGGCCTGAAATAAATGAAAGGTGACACTAAGAAGATAGAGTAAAAATACAGAATTACATCAGTGGATAAAGACTGAGGCTTTTGGGGCCAAAAGTTAAGAAAACTACATTTCTTTCTGCTATATGAGAAGTAGCTCTAATAACATTTAGAAAGGTTTGACATAAGACGACTGTGCACCCTTTGTACAACTCTGTACCCCTGCTGCACTGGAAAGTGAAACATTAGAATAAAAAAACTGAAACTGGATACCTTTCATGACAGTTCAAAAGAACTGTTTATAAGTAATTTAGCCAAGCTTATCATAATTTTTTCTTAAGTATGTGATTTGGAAAACAAAGCGATATTACCAGGAATCATAATTAAGACTTTTTTGGGTTGAAAAATATAGGCAACAGAATAGTTTTCTTCCTGTTTTCAGTTAGACGGTTCCAATAATAGGGATAGTGATATGACAGTTTAGGAAAGCTAAAATTAGCATTTTGACAAGTGTTTTATTGTTCACAATTTTCATGTCTACAATACTGTACTGAGAAACCGCATTCTCTGAGAGGCAAAATAGAATATCTTGCTCATGTGAATGTTGGATGTCAAGAACTGGCTTACCAAGTACATGGTACCAAGAGAAGTCAGATCCTGACTTGCCACTCCAGGGAGCTCCCTGAGGAAAAAGCAAACATGGGAGTGAATCTCTTCCTGGTGTCCAGTGAGACACGTATCTCAGGGAGGAGTCAGGGCAGTCTCTGTTGGAGTTTCAGCTGTGTAAGTCAGCATAAGCCCAGCAGCCTTGGTAACATAGCTGCAGATGGCACAACTGAGCTTAAGCAGAGCTAGTTGGGTTGTCTCTTTCAACCCTTCGTGTGAATCTAGTTTAATATGTAAAACCAGCACACACGAAAACCAGTAGCTATTTGGTCTTGTTTATGGAATAATACTGGTGATGTATCCTAATGTCATTGCAAAATGTCTACACTTTTAAGTAATTAATGTACATCTACAATCCAAAACCACTGTAATGCTTCAGTTTATAGCATCCTAAGCCTGAAGCAGATTTTTTTTTCTTATTTTAGGTAGGATAAGAAAACCAGCATGCCTTGAAATTTTCACTTTAGAAATAATTTGCTTATCAATGTCACTTTCAGTGACTGTTCCACTGCAGGGTCTTAGGGAGCTTGGGGTTTTATTTTTTTCATTTTTTTAATAAGAAGGAAAAAATATGCCTTTAAATGAGCTGACACATAGCTATCATGTTACTTTGTCATTCCATTACAAAGGAATCCATTTACTAACAAAGAAAAGACAACCAGCTTTTAAGTCAGACTGGAATATGTTGTAGCATTCCTGTCAGAAATTATACACATTAGGATAGACTCAGCCAAGTGTCAACTAGCAATCTGAGTGCAAATCAGCACTACTCAGAAAATCTCAGGGGTAAAGTCTATTTGTTTGCTCAGGCCATGCCCTAATTACAGAACGTAAACCTTTCTTGTTAATGCCATTGCTAATAAAGCCCTGGCTTCACATCCCTTTAACTGGCTACTAACTCAAAAAACTAGGTAAGAATAGAAAGATAACTTTGAAGAACCAACATATTGTTCTTTACACAACAGTAAAACTATTTTTAGATTTGCTTAAGCCTGTAAGAATCCACCAGCCTGATCACCCTGAGGACAGCGTAGAAGGAGAGACTCCAGATGTCAGCCATACGGTGAAAGACAGAAATAAAGTGATACCCAGACAGCTCAATTATACCTGGCTGCCCACCCCCATGGGTGAAAATCTCAAGGGCATAATTTCCCCTACTGCACTAAAAAGCTGCTCCATGGCTGGATTCACAAATCTGCAGAAGGCAGCTTTTCTGCCTTCCCACATCCTTTGTCCAACATTTCAAGGATTTGAGCTCTCCACACAACCCAGGTTCAGCCCCCCCTCAGTTAGAGGCAGGGAAACACACCTCCCCAAGCTGCCACTGCTTGGGGTGGCTGGAATAGAGAGATACATCAGTCCTGTTAACATGGTCCTTCTGGTATAAATACATAAACATTGCAGACATAGATGTACCGTTTGATGGATAAGCAGCCATTTACCGAACTACAAGATCATTTTCATTTGCTTGCCTTCCATTCTTAGTGAATATTTATGCATTTTTTTAATGTGAAAGTGCTACATCATGAGTTTTCAAGGGAGTCCCACTTAAAAGGAATTGACAACACAGTAATTAGGAAATGCACATTTAATCACGGGAGACCTGAGAAACATCAGTCAAAGAAAGCATTCCATTCTCAGCTCAGTGCCAAAGCCACCAGGTTATAAAGTATTCTGCTGAAGAAAGTTTCCCAAAGGCTCCTGATGAAACAGCTTCATTTAATACAAAGAATTCAGACAGCTCTTGCGAGAGTGCTCCCCTTGACTCGTGGTTACCACTCACATTCTGGAGTAGTGAGAGCTTAATTAGTTGAAATAAAACAGTAGCAAAGCCAAAGACTGAACACCCTGCACAAAACATCCTACCTTGTGGGAGGGCAGTGCTCCTGCATGAGCAGCAGAGAATGTGGGTTCAAAATTTCAGAGGTTCACAGCAGAGCACAACTCTGCTCCCTTTGCTCATGAATGCACCTACAACACTATTTTCAAGTCCTGTGCATCATCATATATTGAGAGTCATGATTTCTTTCCATATTTTTATTTCAGCAGAAGCAGCACAAGTACTTTTGGATGTAACTTTTCTCTCTTCCTAGTGAACTATGCCAAAAAGTCAATTATCTGCCCCCCTCATGACAGATCTTGCATCCAAAGAGCCAAGTATCTATATTTTCTACTTGAAAGAAGCTAATTCAAAGGTTGTACAAGGTCACATGCGGCAAATCTAGGCTCACAACATTAAAAAAACAGAATCGGCTCTCTTGCATCCATACTGTCCCTGAGAAACAACTAAATACAAGGACCTCTGTAGCTTGTCTGTAATCAGTACTTAAAACTCAAGAGTACTCTACTCTCAGAACCAGGAAGAAAAATCAGAAATCTTAGGGATCCACATTTTGTTAATCTCTTACAAGTCACCATGACATGTCTTTTTCCAGAGATAATTTCAAAAAGATAATTATAGATTACTTCAATATTTCAGTTCAAATTGAGAGGTCAGTGCAACAGAGCTGAAGTTCTGCAATTCAAATCCACTGAATATTTATGTGGGGAAAAATATTTTGGAGTTGCTCCTAGAACCGGAAACTATGTAAACACAGTTAGCAAGTAAACATCCACCTCCACGAAACTGCCCACAGCCCAAACAAAACACTGAATCTGAGCAAATACCAGTAGGTTTTAATTGCTGTCCACTTAAACTCACATCCACACTTTCCACTTATTTAAGCTGAAATGTAACTGAAATGTTACTCTTTTTACATGAGAGACTAAGAAATACACATTTTTCAGGACTGTATATCTATAATTACATTTCCAGTAGGAACATGCAGACAAATAAATAAAACAGTGAATTGTATTAAAAGTAATTTACAAGACAGGTATTTTCTTAATGAGTACATGCAGTTGATACATTTGTGTTCCATTATTAAACATGGAAGCAATCCTCAAGTAATTTTATAGCATATGGGATCATGTTTGTTATATGTTAAGCACTTCAAAAATTACACTTAAGTGCTCATGAACCAAATACACTATTAAAATTAAATTCTAATTTCTCCCTTGGCTAATTTTCTAGAGTTTCGAAAGAAGACGTATAATACCTTCTTCCCGTTATATAATGCAGCACAACTGTTATTGGTGTAATAATGTCAAATTTTAATAACTTCATCATAACAGTACATTCCATGTTTAAAGATTTATGGATAAGCAAATATGTTGAGACACACTACTCTGCAGCTTCAAAATATTAAGCACCATAGGGAGCCTGCAAGTGTGTATGAGTCTGAGGGCATCTGCCCCACCACATGCCTCTGATGCAGGAAACAGAAAATCGTATCAGTGACAATCTCCTTAAGAATACGTTTACAGTCCCAGATCATCCTGATATGTGAGCTCCTCCTCTTAATTTTGTCACAATTCTTTTGGCCAGACTAAAAGACATGTTTTAGAAACAGATTGCCTTAATTTCTGTACAGAAGGTGAAGAGATATCTCAATTCTAGAAGAAGCTTCTCTCAAATTTGAAATCATTACAAAAACAGCTACCATCTCTATACTCTTTATAACCCCCTTTATATCAATATTCTTTATATACCCTGACCTCTCATATCAGCCATTAATTTTTCCTTAAACTGGCAAGCAAAGCTCTACACCACCACCCTGCTCTGACAGCACAGCACAGGCTCCTCTCCTCAGAAGCAGGAAGAGAAGGGCAGTGATCTATAAAGCTGTCACTGTGGAAAGCTGGAAGAGCAAGATGCAGAAGCCAGTGCAGAAGAATAGAGTGACTGTGCCAGTCACGGATTCGGGGCTCACTTTCTGGGTACCCCAGACACTCCTCAAGAGCCATAGGTGCTTGCCAACCCCCCTAATTTGCACACTCTTTATTCCTGCTTATGGCACCACTAGGGCACGATTGCTGCAAGATCCACATCACAGTCAGGCATCCACCCAAGAGCCCAAACTTTGCTGGACAGCCACATTTGCTGTACTTCAGCAGAGCAGGGTTTGCCGGGAAGGGATTCAGTCACAAGCATTCTGAAGTGTGCTCACAGAGGAGGCTCAAACACTGCACAACTCTACACCTACATCCATTTACCTGTGTGTCTTGGAATGATACCTGGAGTTCATAGTTCTTCAACATCCATTTATGCTTGTATAAATGTTTCAAGGCTAAATGGACCGCAGGCAACACATCTGCTGATAGGTTTCTCTGATCAATCAGGCAGCTGGTGGGTAAAAGCCCGAGAAGAGAGAGGCGAGTCCGATTCAGTTCCTCAGAGCACCTAATTATTAGTAACACAAACAGCATCAGAGTGTCTAGTTTCCATCTCCAGAAAACCATCTTTTTCGGTGGTTTTCTTCTTTTTCTTTCTCTTCCCCAGCAGTCCACATCCCTGAAGAGAAGGCCTTAGATTCCCTGGCTGCCCGACATTTTGCGGCTTTCCTTTGCTTCAGTCGGCTGTGTCCCTCTAAGAAAGCAGCTAATTGTTATTAAAGGATAAAGACCTCTCTACGACTGGCTTTTCCAATTTGGACAGTAATCCAGCTCACAGCAGTGCTGTGAATCAATACTTCACAAGAATAATCTCTAGGCAAATTGCTCTGCCAAGTCTAATTTTAAACATGTGTCATTTTAAACATTCTGTAGGAGAAATATTCAACCATAGGTGACAAATCAATACAGGAACTCATATGATTCCTTTGAAAATAGATATTCTAGGGGGGTTGATCAAAGTGCTTGCATACTGAACTCACTCGAGTTGCATACAGCAACCTGTATGCCACTGGGTCAGAAGATGGCTTCAGTTTGTTTTATCTTGCACAAACACATTTTCTATTGGCTTCATACACATCAAACAGAGAATATGAAGTTTGCATATCGATAATATTTTACATGCTTCTAGTGCAAAAGCTGCATCAGCCTAAAGTTGTACATCCTCTTCCTGGTTCTGCTTTTTTTCAGAAACCCCGTGCTTTCCTTAAAATCAGTGGTAGTTGTGAGGAAATTCAGCATTCAGGCCTGCTCCTCCCATCTACAGTCACATAGCTTTTGACAGGCATTTCACATATTGTTGTAGCTAGCTAAGTAATTTCAACACACTATTTGCAGTTTTCCAAGTAATATGCCAGGCTACGAAATGGAACGGATGCTGGACACGCAGAAATGCAGAGGAAATAGTAATGCTGGAGAGAATCTTCCCTGCTGCTAATCAAAACTCACCAGGGTGAGAAGGGATTATATACAGGATCACCACGCCAGAGAAGAACCTGCACCTCTGCTCCCCAGGACTCTCAGCCTGCCTCACCCCTCAGGCAAGCACCTCCTTCCCTGCCCCTTCCACAGCAGCAATGCCGCTGTTCTCGTGGAGGCAGCCACCTGGGTGACCCCTTTCCTCCATTCAATCACCCAGCTCTCCCCATCCACAGGTAGCCTCCCACACCTACTGGAATGCTGTCATAGGCAAGGGAAGGAAATGCAAGGGCCAAGGAAGGGGCAGGGAGAGCAAGGACATCTGGGAGATGCTTGCTTCTCCGAGTAGAAAAAAACTCTGATTTTCAGCAAGTCTCATTATACATGCAGCTGAATAGCAAATTGCTTCACCATCTTGTGGAAACTCAAGGTTTCAAAAGAATTCCCTGTGCCAAGCCGGGATGGAAACCCAAAACCTCAAAGGTTTTCATGACTCAATAATCTGAAAGGAAAACAAATGGAAGGGCTCATAAGCAGAAGGTTAATTTGGTATAAATCAAATTTGAAATTATATGTGCACAGCTTGGCAATTTATTTAGTGAATGGCTGACATTTAAAAAAAAAAGAAAGTATTAGTTTGCTGCAGAAAGTAAGGGTGGCTTGTCTAATTTTAAAAACATGGTGTGTCAGGTCAACAAATGATTCTGAAACTGACATGCAACTAAGAAGTGTTTACAGAAAATCTCCAAATAAATACTAATTATAAACATTCTAATTTATAATTACAATCTATATGTTGCATGACATGAGGGCACGGAAGTAAATAGATAAATAAAAGTAAAAAGGGCAAAATAAGAATGAATAAATAAGCAAATAACATCTACCTTGGGCCCAGAAAAAAGCTCCAAGAAGAAGACACACAATTCATCACTAACTGTCCACAGTGACCTTTCTGCCAACACACCTGTGCAACTGGATGGACAAGAAAAGAGCCCAATGCATTCTTATACACAAACACAAGGTGAAAAAGAAATACCCTTGCTATGGTAGCGAAAAAACCTTGCATAACCCTTGCCTTCTTTCACCACCATTGCCCATAGTCAGAAAGTAGAAAGGCTGCATGGAGCCCTTCGTGTGGGGAAGGAGATCCTGTTTTTTTTCCTGTACAAGGCTATGGCCAAATCAAACGCAGGAAGATCGAAATTTATTATGGACATTTCCTAGACTGAGAAATTTAACACATTGTCTGGGCACAACACTGAGTAGGAAGCACACTCTCATAGCACAGTCTGCATAGCAACAATTTAACACAATGACTTAATAGGTGTTTTGCATTCCTAAGTCTTATGATTCTATAATGTGATTACTGAAAACATATTTTTAAAAGATTTTTTTTAACTTGAGATGAAATTCTTCCCTGAGCAGAGGGCTAGATAGGCCAAGATGTTGCTTAAATCCCATTTAACGGGATTTTGTTGGTGAATAGTCCTTGGACCAGCCTTCCTTACCAGCATTATTTCAGCATTGACTACACTAATGGAGAGGAGAGGAAAGCAGGCATTCATGCTCCCAGACCTCAGCAGCTAAACTGCTCCAAACTGCTTCTCCTATGCCTAAATCTTCCCACCAGCTAAGTGAGTACATGGGGCTCCACTGAGTCATAGCTTTGGCTCACAGGTAGGTAACAAAAAAATGTGTTGACTATCCAATATCCTCTTCAGTGTTCAAAAAGACACAAATCTGCCACCACACCTCACTGAACCCCTGTTGCTCAGCCAGTGTCTTTAAATTCATGAGAGGGCAATGGCATATCAGAGGCTATGAAATCATTTTCAGCACCCTATGGATGGACACACATTTAAGGGAGCATCCCCTTATTCTATAGATACATGATCAGCTTCAAACTAGACCAGTCTTCTCTTCTGGTGCTACTTCTGTGTGCCCTCAGCATTGCTGCATTTAACCCATGCCTGGCAAAGGAGCAAACAAGATTATGAAATGGAGCAGCCTCCTGTCACTTGTGTCCTGAAAATCTGCTTCCTGAGAGAAACATTTAACTGTCTAATCAGTCAATTGTTTCTTATATAGTATTATTATTTCTAATTAATCCTGTAAAACTTGCATCAAAACAAGCCCGTGTGTTTTCATTTTGATGAATAAAATAGCCATATTTGCCATGCTCATGGTTGATCATACAGGTATCAGCTTCGTTTTCAGAATAGCATCTCCTGAGGCTTAATACCTACAAAAGCATATTACTAAGCTCCTGTCACACATTTGAAGATAAAGTCTTGCAAGTGGGTTTGCCCAACACCCTCAAAGTTTACTACTAAAACATAACAAAGGTGAAATTTTAAGATGATAAATCAACTCACTTCATCTTACATCCATTTCTCAAATGTGAAGCTTTTGAAATAGCACTGATTTTGAAACTTGATTTCACTGTCAGAAAAAGAAGGCCATTTGACTTTAAGCACTGCCTTCCACACTGTTTTGGGGAGTTTTACCAAAGGTAAATCACTGTTGTTCAGTACATTAAGGTAGCTTTTGCAAGATTTAGCTGAAAGCCTTAGGACAGAGCTGGTGACCAGATGACTCACTGTTGGCATCTCCTTTGTGAGTTCCACACAAACTGAGTAATATTCTGAGAGGGAAACTGTAGGAGGAAATTGTGCTCCCTCATAGAAGCACAATCCCTGAGAACTTAAAAATAGAAAAAACCCCAAACACCTGGCATAAATGTGTCGTCCATAGCCAATATTTTCCAAAGGCAAAAGAAGAAATCTTTTCGGTGTTTTCCTCCTTGCCACATTATCCTCAGCTTTTCTAGTATTTTATATTCAGTTCTCAATCCCCTGATCAGTATTTCTGAACTGTAAATCACTTAAACAGTTATTAGTTCATGTAAAAGGTTGATTATAGACTGTATTAACTGTGTTAAAGGCTGGCTATATATTTAAGCTATATGTCACCTCATGTCTCCCACACACAGCTTCCTCCCCCTTGAGTAACACCCATTAACATTTATAGGATGTTCTAATCCCAGCTTCGCATGTTAGTTTTTTTCAAAGGAGGTTATCATTCACCCTTTCTTGTCCCAAGTGTCTCTGCTCTTGTTGCTTAATCGCTCGGTGTAATTAGAGTATAGAGCACTCACACATCCTAAGAAACCTTGGTAATGTATTGGAAACCAATACATTTATTGTGGACAGCAACTCCTGTTCTGACATTGACACCAAGTCTCTACCTATTGCCAAGAGCAGCTTCACTATCAAGACACTACTATCTGCTGTAACATGTCCCAGCTTTTTAAGTAGCTGCTATTCAGCGAAAATTATTTACCTCCCATAACACCATCCAAATGCCCAGGCTATCTATGTCCACCTGTCCTACCAAGTCTGACTAGATTTGCTTGTAGCTAGAGAGATTCACTTTGAGAAAGAAAATGAAAATATATTTCTGCCTCAAACCCTAGTGTCTCACTCCTCATGTGTAGCCTGAAAATCTCCTCTCTGCCTACTTTTCCTCTTTCCCAGCAGTGCAGCACAAAGATCAAATTAATTTCCTCCATTCTGAACAGAAGGTTTGAAGAAAAGAGATAAAATTACTACTATATACAACAATGGTGAGATTATTCCTGAAGTAATAGATCAAATTCTAGTGGCAGCACTTTCAGAATGAAGATGACAAACTGCAAAAGATCGAGAAGACACAAGAACACATAAAACGCTGAGAAAAAAAAAAAAACAAAAGCAGCAATTCAGTCTATCTAGTTTAATGTTCAGAGGTGGCTTCATCTGTAACTTGCTCTATAGTGGATGAAAAAATGATTTCTAATAATATCAAACTTCTGAGTGGTTAAGGAAAACACAATTTCTGCCCTTCAGTAAACTATCCCCTTTTAATGAGATAACTTTTGTTAGATCTGTTAAAGAAAGATGTTTGCTCCTGTAACTACAGGAAGGGCTTCTGCTGACATTGAGATAACACCTCCTGACACCCACCAGTGACATAACTGTGCCAGCCCTATAGACCTGCCTTGAGTAACAATGCCTTAGGGACACAGTACTCCCACCATGTCGCTCTTCTTGCTTACTTCACACAAGCTGTTATTTTTGCCAAGGTCAAACACACCATTTTCAAATACGTGTTAATTATAAAAATGACTATTTTTTAATTGATTGGTTTTTAAAAATACCCATACCTTGCATATTTCTCAACTACAAGATCCTTGAGATGTAATAATCTAATTTTAAAAGATATTTAATACTGCCATGGATCCTGAAAGGATCTCTGTCCCAAAGGCTGAGTGAAATCAGCATTTTATTCCACCAGGCAATTTGAAAATTTAAAGCAAGTAACGATGAGTGCCTTTGTTCTTAATTAAAAGTGGCAATTCTAGGTCTCCTCCTCATAGAAGCACGTTGCATTTTCATAGGTGGGCTGGCTTTTTAAAGTGCTGAGCATTCAGCAATTCCCACTGTTGTTGACAGAAAATGCAAATCACTCCATGCTTTTGGAAAGCAAATCTTTAGTTCAGGGACCTAACTAGAAACTCTTTAAAAAAAAAAAAAAAAGAAAAAAGTGACGTGGAGCTGATACTATTAGCATGCTTCACAGCAAAAAATGAGGAGCAGAGGGGAGCTTGGATAAGTTTAAAGATGCAAAACTTTTTGTATCACTTTATATGCAGGCAGCTATTGCAACTTAATTTATTTTGCTGTATTGCACAAAATCTTGCTGCCACTAGCACATCCCTCCAGATTGGATTCTCACCAATAACATGGAATTTGGTCCTGCTTACAGTTTTTCGAAAGAGAGAAAGTGGATGGGGAAAAAAAAGGAGAAAGCTGGCTTTCTCTCTTGGTCAACCTCCTATAAATTATTAATACTTTGGGCTTGCCAAATTCACTGGGGAGAATGGAAAGCAAAACCAAAGGTGCTTTTACAGAACTTTAAAATTATATGAAAGACCCCACAAAAACACAGAGCTTAATATTTTTATACCATGTGTATACTAAAATATACCTACATGGTGTTGTTAAGATACACAAGAGTGCACATCTGAATTACAATGCTTGAAAAATGTTGTGCTGTATTTTGTACCATGCTAAGTGTTAGTCTGTCAAAAATTGTCCCTTCCTGTAGAGTAAAAATTGTAAAGAGATTTATTCTTTGCTAGAAAAACACTTAATTCCCTGTGAAAATAGGAGCAGTAAACAGTGGAAAGGAAGTTAATTAGCATCCCAAAAGGGGCCTCTTACTACTTGTCCCTGGAGGTTTTGGATGTAAAATGGTTACTTAGACACCTATTGTGTGTATGAATCTTCACATAGTTCTGTAGTTCAATGAAGCTGCAGCAGAAGCTGAGGCCTACCCTAGGTAAATGGTAAATTAGAATATATAACTACTTTAAGAACATAAAATAATCAACAAATAGATTATTTTAGAGATATGTGGTGGTAATTATTTAATAACTAAAATAAAAGAGATCCTGGAAATAACTTAATCAGACAGACAAGATAAGCTCCTCAGATAATATGGGGATTGTGGCAAATGGGTCTTGCAAAAAAGGTGGGTGTAAAGAAGAAAATCAGTTCAGCCAAGAATTCAAAAAATGTTCTGCAGAACCATCTACTCAGCAACAGAGCACATGTGTCTGGCAGACCCAGCTTGCAAAGAAGCAAGCATACCAGGTCTTCACATAAAGTCTGGGACAATCTGCCATGTCCCAGAGGGGAAGGGAAAAGGGAAGAAGTCGTCTGATTCTATCAGGATCCAATCCATCAGAGTCCTTCATACAACGGAAGGATCCCCTAGACAGCCATAAAAGTCAGAAAGCCTTGATCCCGCTCTCTTGCTCATGATGTCCCGAGCCTGTAGCTCGGAAGGTATTGCAGGGAGAGCAGTGTATGTAAAAAAAATGGGAGCTGCTGCTCTCACAGCATCAGAAGCTGCAGGGTCAGCAGAGTTTAAGCTGGAAATAGCAATGGACCTTTAAAGAGATTTCAAGCAAATCACAGAGAAAAGTTGTCCAGGAACAAGGATTTTGGGAGATCCTTAAGACAAGATCGAAAGGTTTTCTGAAGTACATATTCTAGTTTGCAGCAGAGTGGGCAGAAATCCCCAGGTGAAACACATGGTCTGTATTGTAGGATGTGGATAATCCTAATGGTCCTCTGTTCTTAGAACTCATTAATTATTTAAGGAAAGTACCATGGCCATAGTAGGAAACCTAAGTTTTCTAATCCTATCACTCAAACTCGTGATGTTCACTTTACAGCAATTAGTCCATTATCTGGGCCTTCATCTCTCAGAAGCCTCAGTAACAACAGCTTGAACAACCCTGCTGAATTAGCCCCCATATTCTTCATTCTTTATGAGTATAGTTTTCAGACAGAAGGTGGATATCTGTCTTTAATTTGTTAGCTTTCCCCTTCACATTTGAGAAAACTTGTTTGAAAAATACCGTGGATAAAATTGTCAGAAATAAAGGCTGATGATAATGAAAAATTAATGGCACAGAAACTGGGCATCGATCACTGACTTAGCAATGAGATTACGTGGCTATTCCATAAAAAGGGGGAAAAAAAAGAAATTTAAAAAAGTGTTTGCCATCCAGTATGTCCCATTTCCACTCAGCAGGCAGTATCAAGCAGTCCCCAAGCTGATCTTATCCACAGCAAAAGCCTTTGCAAGTAGAGAAATCCCCACGTAGCAAAGAAGGCATCCTTAAGTGTCAGTGGCATGGCAAGGGGAGACACAGGGTGACTGAAAACGTATTCCACCTCTTCTTAGGGATACTGCCTTCTTTAAGTCAGAGCAACGGTGTAGCTGAACAAGGTTGCTTAAGGAGTCAGGGTCCATTAATGCTGGAGCCCAAGAACCACAAAAGTACTGCAAATCTCATTTCTAAGTCAACTAGACCCACAAATCAGAGAACAGTGCATCTGGCTCCTGAAAAGTTTGAGGCTCTGTCACTGATTTAGTTCCAAGATTCCTAGTACAAAAATAAATTTGAAAAAATGTGGTGTATGTGCACTGTACCATCTCAGTTTGGAATCCCACAATCTGAAATAGGCTTCCTGGGATATCTGGGGCTGCTGCGTATTAACAGACATCTCCACAGGACTGAGTCATAGCTGTGTTCACTGATCTCAGTACACATCTCTGCCAACCCCAGCTGCCCCAAAAATTATCTGAGCCGAAATGAATCATGGGGGGTTTTCCTCCATTAACTTCCACCACTTGATTCCTTGAGCCAGACTTCCACATGCAATGGTTCAACCCTTCCTAAGGAAAAGTATCTCATTTTCTGTGATAACCATGGTGTCCACTTGAGTTTTCATGGAAGACCTGTTTGGTTCCCAGGTTCTGCTGTTTGCTCAAAGGCATTGTTCTTCTGCCTTATGCCATGGGAATGTCCATAAAGCAATGAAATTGAAAGCAGAGAACAAAGCTTGAGATGCACATGTAGCATCATACTCAGATTATTGAAGCAAGATGGTGTTTTGTAGCCTTGATATGCAGTGCTATTTATGATGTCATTCCAAACAGTTACATGTATTTAATTAAAACAATATAAATAGTGTATCAACAACTTTCTTTGTGAATGCCATCATTAAATCTCTCTCATCTAGCTCTTTCCTCTCCATGTTCCTCTTGCAAATATTTTCTTCACAGTTATCACCAGGATATTACACCCCATCTTTTCCACAAACTTGCGTAATTAACTCTGGTTGATAATCACGTCAGAGGATAGGGCCTTCCCCTCTTTCTTCAAATGCAAATGGATACTCCTTCCTAGATTTATTTTTAAAAAAATAGTTTTTCCACGCTGATAGAGCGTGTTTGGCATTTGAATCAAAAGATTCCATAACAGTGCATTTTGCAGTATGCATAGGATAAGTTATACAAGAAATTGCAAGACATATGCCAGAAATTGGCTTTAATCTCTTTGCAGAGATATTTAGAGGATATACATTCTGCAGGTCTGGGATCCGCACCCAGAGGAGTGGGTGTGGTGAATACATGATTTCTCTCCTCTCCCCACCCACATCTTAACATCAGCGGAGAAGCCAGCATAGAATTAACATAAACACTTAACTTTTAGATTATTCCCTCCAAGTTTACAAAACTCTAAAGCAAAAGGAGGTTATGTCGTAAATGGAGTCATGTTACCCGAAAGTCAAAGGGGACACTGACTATTTAAAGAAGTATGTCCCTTCCAAGCAGAGTGTCACCAGCAGAGCAGACGGTGATCGTCACCATACACGCAGCGCAGTGCATTTTAATGCCTCACTCTCTGCAAATATCAGACAGCACAAGTACTTGGTAATATTTGAAGGTAAGAAATTTCCCAACTACCTCAACATATGCCAGACACATGCTCACCAGATAATACAAGAACAAATGTCTGCCACCTCTGTCTGCTGTAACTGCTGGACTCTCTTTCAGACCCTGACATCTCCTGTGTATTCAGCTGTTACCCTCAGATGACCACACGACCACCACCTTACCTGTCCCACTGTGAGCACTCCAGAAATCAAAGCAAGGCTCCAGACAATTTAGTGCTCAGAGCACTCACAAGCATGACAGGGCTCACTCCCAGAGACCCCGCTTGACTTTGGTACACCATACTTCCTCTTGCAATTCCAGACACTGTTGGAGGGACTTGGATCTATGCCTCCTACAGAGAGCCTAACCAACACATCACATGCACTTCTTTTGGGGGTGGGGGTGCCCTTGCTCAGTCCTGTTACACTAATGGTGGAGTTTTGCAGACAGCAACCAGTAGCTGTTTGTCCCTCTCTGAGGACCACCATGTGTTATTGAGCACAGAGCTCCAGTGGACAGACACCTTATTCTGTACCACTGACATAAACCTGCCCTCCTGTTTCCAGAACGTGTTCCCCATACTTAGCAAAAGTGAATAGTTCTTTTACTTCCACTTGTGGGAACAAGACATGAGCGGATTTTGTTGACACCACTCATGACTGAACTTTCTGGAAGAGGCATCTTTATTTGGGGGCTCAGGGTCCTTTAAAACTTAGAATAGCTGGTAAGAATGAGTCGGACAGGTGCACAGCTCTACTTAAGCTTTCAGAGTTTTACTGAAAACACATGCACTTTTTTAGTAAAGAAGAAGAAGAAAACAAATATAAAGTCTACACATAATATGCCTATATTGTAATTTCTTGTCAGATCAATTAGGAAAGGCACTTTCTATTAGTTACAGAATAGAAAAAGGCAAATATGTATCAAATGTCAATAAGTTCGTGTTTTCATTCAGATTTTGTGGAGTCCTGTGCATTTTCCAGAGCTCACCCCTCTGTGCCAACCCTCTATTTAAAGATGTAAAGTATATTATTACACAAAGATGAGATTATATCATGATTACCACAATGTATTTGTTGTAGTTAGAGAAAATTAAATAATCTCATCCCCCCAGTACAAATATTCTTTCCTCTTTGTGATAATATACCCACTTACTTCAGGAAGATTTTTTTTTAGCTTCTCAAGACTCACTTTGATCTTCCAAAACTTTTTGACTTTACATGTTTCGTGACTATACATGTTTAGATTCAAAACAAATTCATACTGTCTGTGCACCACTTGCAGCACTGCTCCTACAAGAAATCAGAAAATCCAGTGCATATTTGAGGGAAGATGTCCAGATGTAGAAGGACAGATATCCAACTTCCATTAACTTCCCTTGCCTTCTTCCATGATGCCTCTTCCTCCAGTTACTATATGGTCCGTTTTTGCCTGATGCAAGTCAAATACTGTTGAAATTGATAATAGTGTCTACTAGAATGATCAATTCCTTTATTTTAGAGTTATTCTGCTTTTCCCTCCAACAGATGTGTGTCAGGGTGCTTAAGCTGAAATCATCTTTCCTGATTTATGTGCAGCTAGAGCAATTTCTAGTGTATGCAGCATTTTTTCTTTCATTATTTTGCAAAATATTTCTTTGCTTTTTCAACCAACTACAGCTACAGTCACAGGGATGGAAAAAAAAGAAGAATTATTGTATCATGGTTATTGATCTGAAGCCATAAACTATGAAGCACCCTTAACTTCTAGGACCTGGTCCAAGGGCTGCTGGAATCAGTGCATTACTGCCATTAATTTCAATGATGTTTGGATGAGACTCTTTAGAGATGATCACTTTATAAATTCTTGAGTTTCTAAAATAACACAATTATGAAATTTTGCCCAAGAGCCTCATCTAGAGAGAGACTCACACTCTCACTGAAATGAACAGCACAAAGTAAAGTCACTTAGACCAGAGTTCAGCAAATGCCTACATTTGAGCTTCATTTTATTGACTGAGCCTACATAGGAATGCCCAAATAGATAAAGACATGCCCATGAAGTAGCAAAATAGTTTACCAGACTGGATCAGGATCACACTCCAAGCACATTTAAAGATCAAAAAATACGCAAAACAGAAGCCTGTGCATTTTTTGTACGTGATGTAACCTGTGGTCATATTTTATAGCAAAGATGTAATCCATGCAATCTCAACTGAGACATAAACTAAACATTGTACTTAAGTGCTTGATTCAATTTAAATGCTTTGAAAAGCACTAGAGCTGCTGCTCATGTCCTCAAAGGTTAATGAGTTCAAGTGCTGACAAACAGCAGTTGACCTTAGAAGGCACACTGCAGTTCTTCAGATGGTTAGTCAGAAAGCAAAGACATTATAATGCTTCCTTATACAAACCAGAACTGTCAAGCAAGCTAGAATATTCAGTTCAATCCTGGCAGAAAACTGCCTGAATTCATAATAAAAAATTTTTTTAAATCTAGTCTGTTTATTTTCGTTATTGCTTCTCACAAGCATTTAGTTAAAGCATTACAGAAAATTGCAATACAAAGATCAAAATGCAACAATGGGGGATTTTGGAGAGACACAAGGGAGAATACATGAGTTAGTAAATCACTGCCATAAATTTCCTAAGCATTATAAATATACCACAATTATTTCTCAAGCTATTAAAAAATCCCATGTGTTCAAGACCCTACAATCTCTCTTTCAAGAGCCAACAATGTCGCAAGCACCACCTGTGAAGCCCTGAGAGGGAGAACTACTCCCTGGTCTCTGATTATGCAATGATAAGGATCCAGGCCCTTCAGGCATATCTATTTATTGGCAGCCTCAGAAAACAGGCTGAGAATCAAGTGGGCATGATGAGCCTGCTACCTTCCTGCTTACCGTAAGTGCACTGAAGGAAAAAGGTAATGTCTGAACCGAGTGAAAAAGTTTGTGCTGCCATTAGGTATTTAATGGCTATTCCAGACATTAGGCTATTCCGTTTGGGTGCAGTCAATCTAGCACTCTTCATGGACACTAACTTATTTACTTGTCACTATTAAGCACACAATAATGATCCAACTGTACTCCAAACATATACGTTCGCCTGACTTAGCATTCCATAACCATCCATTTATTAATTGCTTAAAAGCATTCAAAGCAACACAGCAAGCTGGCAACATGACCCTGATTTCTTATGTCCCTGGAGTACAAAACAGTAAAAATGCAATTTTTAAGAAACTGATACTCATTCCAGAACAAACAGGGCATTTTTTTCCTGAATATTTTAATGATAACTGCCTAGTTCAGAACCCAAAATCTCTATTAAGAACTTCACAATATTTTGACTGCAATAAAGTGCAGCACATTATTGATTAAGATGTTACTGTATGAAAAAGGGAGATCCTGCCTAGGCTTCTCTAATGCCTATGCATATGTTATTTTTGTAATAATTCTATCCGAGGAAGGAACTAATATGGAATAATGTAATGAAAACAGAATTAGGAGAACTGTGATTTTTCCTAACACGCATCTCACTTTATGAGACAGGTAATGCCATTCAGAAAATCCCCCATAATACTTTTCCTTACGATTGCAGAGTTCCCCGAGATACATTTTTTTAAGGAAACAAGCAGCCACTCTAGGCTGATCTTGCCTGTATTCCCTGTCACTATCTAGTCTTGTTCACACAACACAACAGGATGGCAGCGTGCTCCTTCCTAAGTGACGTCTTCAGCAGTATTGCCCTCCATGCATTTCTGCTCAGAGATATCTAAAAAAAAATACTATGACAAATTTATGTCAATCAAAAGCAGCCACCCTGGAAGGAGAGGCTTTTGGTAATCATTTTAGGGACGGAAACACTATCACTAAGCAGTACAGCCTGCCATTGCTGCTCTCAGCTTGTTCCCCCGGGCCCTGAGAACCGAAGGGGAGCAGACAGGGGCTTCCTTAAATTACAGCCGGGAAGGTTTTCAGCAGTCCCTTGCTTTACAGGGGGTTGTCTTGGAAGCGAGCCCCGGCCGCCAGCATTACACAAGAAGCGACTGCCATCTTCAGGGGAGCCCCGGTACCGGACCCGCGCGTACCCTCCGCAAACACACAAGTACTGAAGTTGTGACAAAAACCAAAGGCAGTTGTGGGCGGGTGGTACTGGCAACCAACTCGACAAAGCCCTCGCCTCGCTCCCTGTCTCCCTCTCCCAGGTAAAGGGAACGTGTTTCCTCGCGCAGCAGGGCTCCCCCCTGTCCCAGCCCTGACGGCCGGCCGCTCGCAGCGCTCCGGAACGGGGGCGGGCATCCCGCCGCGCTGGCGGCGCTCCGCGGGGACCGCGACTGCAAATTCAGTTCTTCCCGAGGAGCGAGCGCCTCCGCGCCCCGCCGCCGCCGGCCGCCCGGCACGCACCCCCGGGCGAGCGCTCAGCCGCTCCCGCTGGAGGGCAGGGAGGGGAGAGACTCAGCGAAACCCTGCGAGAGCCTCCCCGCCTCCTTCTCAAGCTACGGCTGCGATCGCTGCCCTTCGCGTCCCGTCGCCGCATGGGATAAGCCGGGCTGGCAGCGTGAGCCCGTTGGCGGAGCGGGGGAGCGGAGCGCCCGGCGTGCATCTGTTGCTGAGCGGGCGGCGGCTGGCACAGGGATGCGGCCGCGGCTTCGCTGGGCGAGGCAGCCTTGCTCCCACCGGTGTACGTGCGTGCCAAGGGCAGCGGATCCCAGCCACCGCCACCGCCAAGCACCCCCGCCGCCCGGGCACCAGTCCGGGCCCACCCCCGCGCTGCAGGCGACTCCCGGGCAGGGGCGCTCCTGGGGCGGCGGGGCGAGCCCCCGCTGCCGGGGGAGCCACTCCTGATAA
>VXAZ01002624.1:1611504-1667015 GCA_013399875.1 Gymnorhina tibicen | reverse complement strand
CTCCTGATAATGCCGGGCGGGTAGGATACGGCCCGCCGGCTCCACGTCCTCCCCCTCCGCCGCCGGTCCCTGCACATCTGCCGGCAGCCTGCGGGGCCGGGCGGGCAAGGCGGTTCGGAGGCGGCGCGCACGGCCNGCGGCGGCGCCTCCCCCTGCGCCCGGCGGCGCGGGGCCCGCGGCGGTCCCTACCTCCGTGTCGTAGAGCCGCAGGTCCAGGAAATAGGGGTTGAGCAGGGACTCGTTGCGGATCTGATCCATGGCCAGCTGCACGGCGGGCAGCACTCCCCGGCCGATCCTGCTCTTCTGGTCCTCCTCGGACTGGCTGAGCGGCATCAAGCCCATGATGGAGATCGGCGTGGTGGCGTTGGGGGGATTGATGCCATGATAATTTTTTTGCTTTTTTATATACCCCTCNGGCGCCCAGCCCAGGCACAGGAGCAGCAGTAGCATGGCAGGGTTGGAGGTGGCAGCGGCCGGTCTCCACGGAGAGGGATGCATGCTGCTGGATGGGGGGGAGGAGGAGGAGGACTGAGGGTGGGGGAACGGGCAGAGCGGCGGAAGGGAGCCGAGCCCCTCTCAGTCCGGGCGCATCCCCCGGCGGCAGAAGCCGAGGCGGGAGGAAAAGGTCTACCTGTCTCCGCTTCCTCGGGAGCCTCGGGGTCTCCTCTCTCTTCCCCCCCCTCCCCTCCCCTGGCCATAATCCTTCNAAGCCGAGGCGGGAGGAAAAGGTCTACCTGTCTCCGCTTCCTCGGGAGCCTCGGGGTCTCCTCTCTCTTCCCCCCCCTCCCCTCCCCTGGCAATAATCCTTCTGGCAATGGCGCCTACTCCTTCCCAGGTCTGCCAGCTGCAACCACCAGGAGCAATAAATAAATAAATAAATAACCACCACCACCACGCACACACAGACACGCTCCCCACCACCCTCCTCCGCTCTCCCCGGCGGCACAGCAAGGGAGCGGGACCTGCCTCTGCCTCCCCGGCAGCTCTCCCCCCTCTCCGCTCAGGGAGGGACAGCACCTCTCAGGCGCGGGAGGGGGAGCCGAGCAGCCCTCATTGAACACCTCCCTNTCCTCTCTCTTCCCCCCCCTCCCCTCCCCTGGCAATAATCCTTCTGGCAATGGCGCCTACTCCTTCCCAGGTCTGCCAGCTGCAACCACCAGGAGCAATAAATAAATAAATAAATAACCACCACCACCACGCACACACAGACACGCTCCCCACCACCCTCCTCCGCTCTCCCCGGCGGCACAGCAAGGGAGCGGGACCTGCCTCTGCCTCCCCGGCAGCTCTCCCCCCTCTCCGCTCAGGGAGGGACAGCACCTCTCAGGCGCGGGAGGGGGAGCCGAGCAGCCCTCATTGAACACCTCCCTCCTTCCCCCTCCTCCTCCTCCTCCAAAAGGGTGAAAAGAAAAAAAAAAAAAGGATGCTCCGGCAGAAAACGCCGAAGAGGAAAAAGCCCCCCCTAGAGCCGGGGAGGCGGAGGAGGGGAGCGGTGCCGAGCCGGGGCGGGGGGGCTAGTGCCGCATTCCGCGGGAGCCGGGGCAGCCCCCGCCGCGGGCGGGAGGTGCCGCCTGCGCCCGTCCTCCGGGTCGGGCAAAGCCGCCGGGCAGGATGCGCAGCCGGGGGCAGAGCAAAGTGTGCGGCGGCGGGGGCCGGGCCGAGCTCCCCCTTCACGGCATCAGCGTTCGCTGCCTGTGGGTCGGGCACCTTCTCCAGGTGGAGCTGCCAGGGCGGGCGCGGGTGGGCGCGGGGAGGTGCGAGCTGTGGCCGCTGCCCATCGGCGGGCAGAGGAGGCCGGCGGCAGCCGCGGCCNCCGCGGCCCGCGCACCGTCCCCACGCGCGACCCGCCTGGCACACGCACGGAGACCCCGCTGGCAGCGCTGCCCGGCGCGGGCGGGCTCCGCGCACTCTCCCCGCCCTCCCCCGCGCACACGCGGCACGCAAACACGCTCCCACTCGGGCTCGGCACCCCGCACACGCACACGCGCAGCCAGCCCGGGCCACGGCAGCTCTGCGGCACGCAAGAGCGGGGCGTTTCGCCAGAGCAGAAGTCGTGGGGTTTTTTTAAAAAAAACTGGTTTCTTTTTCCCGCAGAATTGGCGGTTTTTTGGGAGCCTGACACCGCTCCGGTTACCAAAAAAAGGGAAAAAAGAAAAAAGAAAGAAGACAAAATTAAGGCTGCGGCAGGACTCTGAGCTTCCCCGAGGGCTGTCGCAACCCTGTGAATAGTCTGTGGGAAGCGAGCCCTTTCCACGCCTGTTCTCCCAAGTAGTTGTCTCCACATCTTAGTGGCCGTGGGGCATATCCCATAGACAGCCCATGGCTTTCTACGTTGCTCCCAGGCTATGCCCCCACCCTAGGGAACACGTTCACACTGCCCACCCACATCCGTGGTCTGCAGAGCCCCAGAGCAGCAGTTCACTGATCTGTTTCATCTCAGGTAGATCCCACACAGGAGGCAGTACAGGCAAAATGCAAAACTTTTCTTAACCCTGCCTTAGGCACCCCACTTTCTATACATATTCATAAATTTCCTGAGGTCACTCTGAGCAAACCTTTGAAGATCAACCTAATACATCTAATTTATATTGCACAGCAATGGCAGCACGTCTGCAATAAATTGGAAAGAATTTTCATGGATTAATACATTCTAAGATTGTAAGATCTGACCTTGGGCTGAAAGCCCTCAACCAGTAATTTCATAACACTTGTTGCTTTACAGCCTTTCGCTCAGAATGATATCCAGCAGTGTTGACTTTAAGGCATCAGTAATGAAGAGTCCATCATATCTCTTGATAAATCATTTCAATCATTAATTAGTTTGCTAAAAGGTAAATTTCATATTCCGTATCAGTTTGTCTTATTCCAACTTTCAACCACTAGTTCTCATCATACCATTATTAGCCTTAAGGGACATAGTATCAGTGATTTTCTCCCACACACAGGGGCTAAGATTAATCACATTTTGCTTTTGTGAAAAAATAAGGCCAACTTTCCCTCACCTCAAGAATCATTCCTAGAGGCACTTCCAATGCACCTCTCTTTTTTCCACATGATGTAGAACTGGCCCTTCTGACCCTGTGACCTTCCAGCACTGGGCCATAAGATGCAATCTCAGCATCTCCCTCAGTACCAGCCAGTTCCATAGGCTGGGCAGGTTGGGAAACCTAATCCCTACAGACAGACCAGACAATGTGTTGCCCTTGTGGGGATGTCTGTTTATGAAATCATCTACACCATGTTTTGAATCCATACTGCCTAAAAGCATCACTTACCTCCTTACTCCTGTGCACTCCATCTTGTACTAGAATAAATCAAACCATGAGCTTTTTTTGTACAAATGACTTGTCCAGCAGTTTGTCACCTGCAAACTTTCCAGCAACTCATTTTCTTCCAGAAAATTGATTATTGTAACACCAAGAACATTCCTAGGATGCCAACAGGAATAGGTGCCATATTGATTTTGTGTAATGCTATTTTTAACCAGAATTTCATATGCTAAATGATGTTTTGCCGTTCTCAACTTGATCTGCAAGTTTGTCTGTCAAAATTCGTTTCACAGAAAATCATTCTGCACTGCTTGTATACTGTATCATTCCGTGATTTTCGCCAGTACTTGGCTACCAGGACTACAGCTACTTGGATCAATTTGGTGATCATTTTACAATATGGGCAGTTTATTAACACACACATCATCTCTGGACCGTCATCAGCTTTCCAAGATTTGGGGTTTTTTTGGAAGCAATTTCCACGTTTTTGAGAACTCAGTCTCTCTGAAAGAAAGCTTGAGGCCAGGTTGTGTGTTACAACAGAATTAGTTTCTTGAATATTAGTAGCAACTGCTTGACATCCTTCTTTACTACTGCTGCAGCAGCAAATGTCCGTTTGTTAGCTGAAGATCGACATGCATCTCCTTGCTTTTCCCAACACAGGTCGGAAGGAGTTACTGGACAGTTCCACTCAGTGTAAAGTTCAAGGGTTGCCCTCATGTGGGAGGCAGAGACCAGCTGACACTGGTGTCCCTGCAGTGCACAGGGAAGGCCAGTGCTGGAGAAATAGGGCCAAGAAATGCATCTAGGAGCTGCAGAGCTCTGGAGTATGGCTGGATATCATTTAAACCAAGCAAAGCTGCACTTCAAACTACAGTATTTAACAATGTGGTACTTCTGACCTTAATCTGTTTGTCGCTGCATTCCCTGTCAGTAAAACAGGGTGCTCTTAAAAAAGGGTAATACTGTGAAGACAGATTAATAAGTATTTGGGAAACACCAAGAAACTGTAACATTCAAGTTCTATAAAAACAACCAACCAACCAAGAAAAAAAAAAAAGAAAAAAAGAAAACAACTCACACTAAGAAAATAACTTATTTTTCAGTCTAGGGATTTGTTATGGGGATGTAAATAAGGTCATATATTGAACAGTGTGGATTAGTTAAAGTAAGCCTCTCAAAATTCTTCCTGGGTATCAGTGAGGCATGAAAAAGTTTCTCCATCTTTTGTAAAAAAAACCCAACAAAAATCCCAACAAAAACAAAGAAATGAACAAAACCCAAACACCCCCTCCCCCCAAAATAGGGAATGTATTGCAAGAAAATTGTGTAATTAAAAATCATAGTGTAATAGACACACTGAGGCCAACTTTAGATTTCACGAAAACCTTTATTTCTGGCACCTAAGTATTTAGAATGCAATCTGATAGAAAGTTTCATGTTGTCCAAATAAGTTTCCAACATGATTCTATGTTACAGTTATATTTTGTAAAGCCTACTTCTTTACAATGCTCAGCACTGAGAAATTTCTTCTTTCTTAGGTACTATGCTGTGTTTATTCATAACAGATGCCCAGGTAACAGCTCATTTTAAATAAAAGGAGGCCTAAAGGAAAGCTGCACCAAACTGCTTATTGAAGATCGTGTCAGACACAGCCACTTGCCTAGCTGCCTTTTTTTTTTTCCCCCTTAGAAATCCCCAGAATGTTTTGCTACCGTCAAATTGGTAAAGTGCATTCCCTAGGATGAAATCCCCTGAAGCAGCACACATCCTTTATCTGTTAGGCAAAAAGGCTTTATATTCTCATTTGATGGTCCACATCAGACACCCTCTGCATCTGTTTATTCCTTGTTGGCTAAAATATCAGCTTACAAGAATTGTAAAACCTGTTCTCTTAACTCAAAAATCAAATGTCACTTTCTTCCTGGCATGTTACCCAGTCATTTCAGTGTTTCAATCATGTGAATCCTTCAACCATATTTCTGTAAAAACACTGTCAAGTGTCTTCCCGCTAATAATCACTTCCAATTTCTCAGTTATTACTAAGTCTTCTCACAGTGTATGCACAGTTAACAATTTTGTTCTTTATATATTTATATTTGCTCATCACAGAGTACCTAAGTAATTAATTTCACATTTAAGCATCTGTACTGGTATGACTCCCTTGATCACTTTTACTTCAGTTGCAAGTTCAGTATCTTCAGACCATGGATAAAGTCAAGAAACCCAGAAAACTGATTTTTCCCTTAACACCATCAAATAAATTGCATCTGCTGCAAGTCCTCTCCCACTCTGGGAGACGGTTTGATGCTACACAAAATACATCATGCAACCCCTTAAGCCAGAAACTCACTTCCCATATGTATATTCCTGTATATTCATCTTCTTACTACTTTTGGAGTTTGGAGAGGTCACTGAGAAGGTCCTGCCCCTGTTTTTGTCTCCAACCACCTTTGCAAATCCTGGAGGCATGCAATTCCTGTCAGTGCTGACTGGGACTGGTCTAATTAGGCTTTGTCTATTCATGAAAATATCAGTGAGTAATGGATTAAAAAAAAAAAAAAGATTGAAAACTGTTAATCTAGGCATAGTAATTTTAGTACTGCGTGTACGTGCATAATGCTTTCCTCTGTAAATGAGAAGTGTAAGAATACTGCAATGCTGTAATTCGAACCCAGCTATTGCTGTTGCGCCTCAACAGAACAGGGGAGAGCTCCGCCATCCTTCTTTTCTCTCCCCCCCAAGTACTTTCCCACCTACCTCAGCTAACTTGACAGCACAGAGTTCCGTATTTGTTACAAGAGTATACAGCATTCTCAAATACTGCCAAAAAACCTGCACAGTTGCAAGCATATACACACAAGTGCATGATCCTAACCCTACAGTCTCTCTGGACATCTTGATTGCTATGACTTTACATCAGGGTATCAGGACTCAACTAACTCAAGCTCAAGCTCAACTAACTTCAAGTCAATCTCCAAATCTAAAGGCTTTAAGAGAGGCAAATGAAGTTAAAAGAGCATCAGATTTTAAATTACCAACCAAGTACTATCACTGTGTAAATGCCCATGTTTTCATAAATAGGAAATAGGAGTACAATCTCATCAGTCTTGGTGTTATCAACCAACATGAATTTCCCCTTGCAGTGCATCTTACCACTTCCTATAAATATAACAAAAATTGAACACTGTTTTGAGTCTGTTTCAGCAGAGCCAGCAAGAAATACTTCTTCAAATTCATGTTGACTGATCCATGTACAATGATGACTGTTGTGCCCAGGAATTTGTGCAAGCTCTAACAATCCCCCAACATAATGGTTCAATCGAGGCCACAGATACAGAGGTTGTAGTGGTTTATTTCTTAGAAGGAAGGTTCACATACTGTCTTCTGTTGAAGTGAAAATCCAGTAGGTTCTAGCCCACGTTGAAGACCCACAATTTTTAAATGAAAGGAAAATGGTGAGTGAATAAATGAAAAAAACGTCAAAATCATTACCTGATGATTTCAAATAACTGTGATAATTAGGCACTGACTGTAGATGGCTTTCTAAAAAAAATTAAATAAATACAGGAATACAAAGACTAAGAAATAAGCATTGATTTGTAATTGAAATCATCCAGTTTTTCCGTTTCTATGAGGCATCCAGCCCCATCTCTGCTCAGGAGAACTCCAAAGTCCACAGTCCATTCCTCAGCAGGTAGCCCTGACCAGCTGCAAAAGGAAGCCTGGAGATGTTAAAGGAAGTCTGAAGATGTGCATTACAACTCAGATGCTTGATGGAGTCCTTCACCCTCCAAACCTCAAGTGAGACATTAATACAACTCCAATGAGTTGAAAAGAAGAAAAGGGTATCAAGGAATAAGAAATGGTAAGTAGATGGACTAAAAGGCCAACTCAGAGGGAGCAAGCTGGTGGCATTGCTAATGCTCAGTGTTTGCTTTTGAACTCAAGTGTGTTTGTGTAACAAATATGCAACCCAGGCTAGTAGGTTTGCTGGCATATGTGAAAACATCTCAGCTGCAGGAAGCCAAAAACATCAATACTTCCCTCTAAACAAGGGCCAAGTGAAAAGATGTATAGAAAATAATTTCCAGTTACTAAGTTTCACTTGCATACCACCATCTAATGATGAAATCTTGAAATGCCAAGACTAAAACCTCACTGTGAATGGAGGTCAGTGAGAGCTTCAGCTATGATTCTAGTAGCTGGGCTTTTATCAGCTTACTAACATTGTTCAATCAGCAGTCAAGAAGGAAAAGCAAAAATTAATAGAAAATCCTTGCTGTTCTCTCATGCAGCCACCCACTTTTGATTCGTGGCTCCACAAAGTGTAAACCGCTGCTACTACCAGGTGAACAGAAGCATTACTGAGTTCAGGAAACAGAACCTGAGACACCATAAAATAAAGCTGTCTTCTCCCAAGTGCTGCAGGGATCTGGGCCTAAGAGATCAGCAAAATGATTAAATGAAAACCACTGACCACAGGAAAAAAAAAGAAATAGTTGATAAGACATTTCCCACTCTACTGAATCACAAAATATTTTATTAATTCTAATATCAATTTCATCAGTCCAGCCCACAGAGACAAAACTTTAAAGGTGCTCACAAAAACATTCTATCTACATGGTTTAGAAAGACCTTGGAAGAACCTATACATGTATCTCCTACAGACAGAAACCCTCCCACCCCACCCCAATCATATAAATAGGTATGCCAAAATGGCATGAGATTATGGGGATTCAAAGAAAAGGCTGTACATTTTGTATAGAAAACATGAACAAAAGCAAATAACAAAATACATACTAATCAAAACAGATGCCAAGACTTCTGAGGGGAAAAAGGTTGAAGTTTTCATCCTTCTACACATAAGCATTCCTTCATCTGACAGAGAAAGAAACTCTTCTTATGAGCTGAAACTCTTCTAATCAACACAGTAATGCTGATGCTCAATGGTCAGATACATTGCTATACACACACGACTTGTCTGGTCGGGCAAGGCAGATGCCACACACCAGGGCATAAACCATCCTGTATTGGTGCAGATTAGACCCCATGTTTTCAACAGGACCATATGCAGGGTCAACTGATCTAAAAGGAGTTCCCAGTTATACCTGAAAGACAATCCTTTTTCTATTAATATTAGCTGCATTTCATAGAAATCAGTTGCAACATCATTTTAAAAATACAATCATTTTTACATTAATCATTTAAACACTTAAAATTTAAGATTCATTTTCTCTAACTGTAATTTCAAAATTTTTTCAAAAGAATTATTGGTAGGTCTTATCTTGAAAGTTTTATGCATATTGAAAATCCACATAATGTTGAAGTTGGTTGTGCATTCCAGGACACAGCCACATAGCTGGGCTCATATGAATCTAAATATCTTTTCCCAAAGCATCACCTTTAAATATTGTTGCCTTCTGCCTTTAAGAAAGATGAGAAAATCTCCATTTTACTCCCAAACCAATCTTAAGCATGATTAGAAACTTGTCAAGTGCCATGAACAGCTAAAATTGTCAGAACATTTAAGGTATAGTATTGTCAAGCATGTGCAATCTGTATGCATCTGGATTGTTACTTGTGCAAAAATGTGCAGGCATACTCTGCTTTCACGTGTAAACCCACACCATCTTCAGTGAGGGCTTTGTGGTAGTCACTTAGGGCAGAATATGGCCTACATTTACCTTCTTGGTATTTAAAAGACGAGAATAATTATTAACTACTATCTGTTAAAAGACCCAGCTGCAGAATGTTTTAGTAGAAAAATAAACATTTTAAGTTATTGGCAGATTAACATTAGTGCAATTATTTTGACTGTCTTACTTCCACACAGTAGATTAAAAAAATACATTGTCACTTGTGAAAAGAAGTGAAGACACTTCAGAAGCAGTTATGTAGCTGCCAAATAAAGAGCAAAGGAGCAGATTCTGTGGCACTTTATGAAGCTCTCAATACTTAGTGCCTTCTAAAGCTCCAGGAAACGAGATCCAAGGCTTGTAAACTAATTACAGTTCTTTCCATACAAAAATATATCACTTATGAGATTTTCAAAAGGCTGACTAACTGCTGACTAGAAAGAGCATTTTTTTTTTGTATTCAGCTATATCCTAGACAACATCTGGATCAACTTCTTTCTTTGAAGAACCATCTTTGGTAGTCCGAGTTGGTACAAGGTCGTAACAATGGTGCTGGGTTCCCATTGTAAGCGTTTGCCTCGGCTTGTATGCACTTCTGGGTTTGTGGGTGAAACAAGGTACCATCCTACAAAAGACAGAAATAAAGTTTGCTTTTCAGATCTCAAAAACTGCAGACGTATCACTGTGTTTTAAAGTAACAGAAGACATTTGCAATAAATAAATATAACACATATCTTCCAATGGGGTTGTGCAGTAAAGCCTAACTGAGGAGGACCTCTGAAACTTTATCAAAAGATCCTGCTTTTAAACTTACGTAAACATGCATAAACATTGCTCTAGAGTGACTCATGAAGTGACATCTCAGCCCATAAAGGATGTGCTAACTTTGTTCACTTTCATTGCCTTTCGTTGCTGGACCAGAACATGGCTGAAAAGATCAAAGCCAAGCACAAGCATTACCCAAATTTATCAATTTATTGCACATCTTGTAAGTAGAAGTTAAATATTGTTCATTAAGCATAAATATTGGACATATTTTCAGCCAGAAATTTTCTTCATAGGATATATTTCTGGCGGAAAAAGTAAAAATATCTAAGCATGCCCCTTGCCCACAGATGTGCATGGAGTTCACTTGCTTTGCTGAAGGGCAGTACAGCTGCCTCAGAGGTGTAAGGTCTGACAGGCCTCCACAGTCAAATTCCCTAAAGAACACATTTTGAGACTTCAGGCCCTTTTTTACAGTTCAGCATCTCCAGTTCAAGTCTTTCATTCCAATCCAGAAGCACTGTCAGCTAGGACAGCAAGCTGCAAAAGGGCAGTGTAGCCAGCCATGGCCAGCCAGCTTTGGCCTGCGTGACACTCCCATATGCAGGCATTCCCAAAGCCTCTAGCAGCTTTGAAAGCAAATGCCAATGCCTTGTTTCTGAGCGTAGTCCTGACTCCTGTGGAAGTCTGCTCCTTCCATCATCAGGAATGCTGCACTTAATTGCAATCCCGAGCTGCAGCTCCTGATGCCCAGCACTGTGTGCTGGCTCACAGGCTTGCTGACAGACTCATCTGCTGAATGACTTTTCCTGGTTCTGTCATGATAATTCAATTTTTTGAGTGGATTAATCAGTATCCATCTCACTTATTTTTGACTCAGTGTCAGCAAGAACTTAATTCTCGCCAGGCTGCTGGGAAGGCTGCTCAAATCTTTGATTATGCTCCATCCATAAGGACAGCTGTCTGACACTACTATGCACAAAGCAAGAGAAACATGGTGCTGACACCTGACCCCTCACTTGCCTTGAAAGGTGGGGACCACTGGTTTTGATTTAGTGCAGCAGTGGAAGAGGAATTGGAGCAGAGCAGTGCATTCAAATCACGCACAGACACAAAGTGATCACAACAAAGAACATTTAAAGTATTTCCTAAAGTTTCAGATGCTAAAATTAATGGTTAAGAGTACAGTGGAAGCAGATGGGTTCCATAACTTTTTTCAATTTTTTCATTCTATCAATTTGAAAATTTCAGTTTTCTCAATTACTTCTTGAAGTGACTGAAGATCCTCCAACATATGTCATCCTAGGGATTAATGTATATGATCTTGAGCAATTTTGTTAAAAGTCAGCATTAAAAATGAAATATCATTTATAAAGTCAGCCCTTTAAATATTTTTATTTAGTAGTATCACTATGAGCTTCAGTCTGGACTAGATTTAGGGAACAGACAGTAATTTTCATCTTATTTTTCTAGAGTTTATCCTGCTACCTGTCACTGGTGGTAGTATCCAAGTGTGAAATTTGTCAGCCATGGAGCCTGTAGAGTTTAGATGCATTATGCAGACACATTATGTAAATATACCATTTTGATATACTACATGACCTTTTCCCTTAGCCAAATAACAACACTCCAGAACCTGACCAAGGCCATAATTTTTCATCCAGCTTGTTTTCTCTCAGGCATCCAGGAACTTCTTTAGAGATTCAAAACTACTAAACACAAGTTTTTCTAATATTACGTAGAGGCAGCTGCTTAAAAGCAGGGAAGAGCCTAAAGTAATGATGGTGTGTAAAGTATTGGGGATATATGGTAATATAAATACTGGGAAATAAGTTAATGAAAAGAGAGCAAAAGCAGGCCAGCCATATGACTGGCTGGGGATGGGTTATATTGAGGCACTTCGGTCTCAGGAGAAGACAGTAGCGGTGACATGCAAGAGAGAATGTTCCCAACCTCCTTGATGTTAACAAGGGTTAACATCTCTCATCTTCCTGTTCTTTATGACTGGAATACTCTTTGCCTGCTACCCTGTTTCTGTGTTCAGATATTAAAAGCCAAGATAGCCTATTTCTCCCAGAGACCTGTGCCAGTATTGTGGCCTGCATGATGTGTTTGCAGTAAGGTAAAAATTAAAAAACTTCAACAATTCGCCTTCCACCCACTCCCAAAAAAACCAAACCCAAACCCAAGCAGGCACATTTACCTCTCTGAAAAGAAACTTCTGGTTTTCAGGAACACTGTGGACATTTTCTTGACACAAGTACATTGTCAAGTAGTCAGTCCCTGAATCGACTGCTGCGCAGACTTCTGGTTGTCGTGTGTTGTAACGTATTTCATTATGCGATGTGTACTCGAAAAACTACAAACACAAGAGAAGAAACAAAGGACAGCAGTCATTTCATATGTACACAGAGAGTATTTATAAATAAGCATATACTAAGATACTATAATTAGGTTCACGAACAAAAGTTGCTATTGTGAAGGGAAATTCTGCCAGAAATAGTCAAGGGTCCTTAACTTCCGCTGCCTACTATTTTACAGAAAATCAATCTCATCACAGCACTGCTTTACTCACTTAAAATGCATGAAATGCTGAATAAATGTCCTGGAAAACAGGCATTCCAGCATTAAAGAATTTACAAAATTCAACTGTAATATTTGACTTTCACATTTTAGACCCCCCCTTAAAAATAGGATGGAAAACAGTTTCTAGCCTGACATTAGATCTTCTTAATTCAGTCATCACAAAGTAATGCTAGTTTTAACTAAGGGGTTGCTCACTGCATAGTTCAAATGCAGTTTGGTCCAGGTTCATTTCCAGTTATAATGGTCATTTCCAGTACTAAAGATGCATGGTGATGAGCATTTTATTCTCCAAAGTTTTAAGATATTATTTGAAGCAAATCCGTTACATCTGCTTTTAAAAATGAACAAAGCTTCCTTAAAGACAATTTACTATCTTTGCTCATTGTATGATATTCTACAGAAGTGTTCTGAACATGCTCTGAAACTCCCAGCTTCTGTAGCAGCTATGGTTGAAGACTTCCTTAAAATTTTATACTTATCATAGACATTTGCCAACTTTTGGACTTCATTAAAGAGCAGCAGAGTTTGAGAGTTGTTTGTATTTAGCACGCTTATAAATAATTTAGATGACTGTAGTGCACGGATGTGTGTTTAGATAGGATTTAGGTTATACTCAATAAAGTAGAGGAGCGTTTTATAAACATCAGAAAATTGCTTATTACCCATAGCACAGCTGCATTAGCAGAGAGCAATAAAAGGATGAGTGAAAGAAGGAATCCTCTTTTGTTTTGTTTCACCCCTGGAGACTGTAAGGCTTTGTGAAAGGGGCTGTACCAATTCAGAAATACATATACTTGAACTTACCACAAAAACATCCTTAACAGCCACCAAGTCTAATAACCTTGAACGAGGAGTTGGAAATGAAGTTTCAGTGTAAACGGGACTGTGCAATTACAAAATCTGCAGCCATCCATTTCCAAGTGTAAGAGCTCTGATCTAAACTACACTGATGGCAGTTGTTTCACAAAATTTACCCCTCCCATTATCAAAATCAGGAATTTCTCTGCCAAGGTGGCTGTCACAGCCATTCACCGACCAATACTGCCCACTGCATCACCCTGTGGAGCCTCATGGCTTTTCTTTTCCAGCAGTGATGGAAGTGACCAACCCCCCCAGAATTTACCTGTTTGCCACCATTCATTTGTGGTAAGCCACAAAGGGAAATGAGTGTTTTGAGAAAGCAACATCAGGTTTGAAGTCTCCCTGCTGACATAAGACCCTGGAGACCATGATTTTCCTTTGAAACCAACTTCTAGGATCTGTTCCCACAATGTAGGTTGCACCAGCTTTACATTTGCCTTATGCAAAAAAAATCTCATCAACAACAAAAGTAAATTGTGTGAATATTGGTCCTATTATTATTATTTTCCCTAATAGGCAGGAGCTATTCCCTGGCCTTAAGGCTTTATTCCCAGGTTCAGGATTTGATTGGCACAGGGAAAAAACACTACTTTGGGTGCCACAGTGATCTACAGGGACATGCATTTTAATCCTACGCCTTGTGAATAAAAAAAAAGCCTCAGTTCTGCTCAGTTGTGTGTGGATGGACACTTTTTACAGCTGCCACTTTCACAAAGCCATATTTAGAGCCTTGCTCGTTAGGGGATTTATTAGATATAATAACTCTTTAGCAATTCGTATTATAAGTGAAAGCCTGAAAGCTGCTGACTGTACCAGATGCATCAAGAATAAATGGAGCAGCTACTAGATCAGAGCACTTCTTACTACTGACATCTGTCCTGAATGGTCTCTCAAGGACTTGCACCAGATTCCAAAGAACAGCAAGTAAAATGGTTAATTTCTGGATGACTTCAAGGAATGGGGTTATAGTACTGGCAACCAAGCACTCCTGCCTTGTTGCCCAATGAACATAACAGAGTTCATTACCCTACACTGCTTCAAATTGAATAAATACTTCAGGCTGTGGGCTTTTCCAAGCTCTGGTAATAACATGAAATAAATCTCTTCCTCCTCAAAAGGTAAAGTGTTTTTTAGTTCTCTTTTCTTGCATTCTGTCAGCAGAAAGGAAGCATTTTCAGACTAATCCATGGCCCAATAACTAGTAGCCTTACTACATTTCTTTCCTTCTGAGAATCAGTAGATTCCCTTAAGTGCTATTGGGAAACTTGATGAGGCCTTTTTCCCAGTGTCTCTGGCTTCTGGACAATCTGCAGGATATGCCTCAGCTGCATCAGTGTCTCACTGGTACTGGGGCCAGCAGCAGATTTTGGCTACTTCACTAGACCCTGGAACACACTCTCATTCTTCAATGTGCCTGGCTACTGCTCTTTTGCATGCAGGAGAAAGTTTGCACTTGATGGGTCAAGACCAGCAAAGAGGTTAGCAAGTCTGATACTCTTTCTTGCTGAAAACCCAAGGGCTTTGCTAAGTTCTTTGTTTCCCTCTTGCTATTTACGTCAAATGTATCAGCTCCAAACGGGAATTCTGGGAAGAATATTGTCAGTCAGTGTTTTCCCATCCTCTTATCACATCAGGTTGATTTCTTGCCATCGCATATTAGTGCCTGAACCATACCAAGAAGGGCAAGGAGCTTTACTGGTGTTGAATTTCAAAGCCTTTCATTCTCATCTGTGGGGCAGATACTCCCACAAAACATAAGCAGCCTGAGGTGCAAGCAATCAGTAGCCAGTATTTTGTGTATTTCCTGCCTCTCTTCCATATACACTCAGCTCTTAACACTGCAGTGTTATCCTCACCTTCTTGTAGTAATGGACATGCTAATTTTAAAAAACCTGCAGTTAGTTTTCTTATGCTCACACAAAAGGAGTAAAGGAAACCCTTTCAATTAGACCATGGATTCAAGGAAGAACAGCAACAAACTACCAGGAACTTTAGTTTTCTGAGTGGTTTTATTCACTGAGATGTAAAACAGGAGCAGGTGCTGGACCTTATAAATAATCAAGAGCACAGAGCTCTCTCCTCTCAGCACAGTGCCCACAGATATTCAGAGGTCACTAAGTGGAGATTTGTTTCCAGTGAAAACAGTTTTGCAATTGTCCCCTACATAAACAGCCAACTGCCTATGGTGTGGGACAAGAAACTGGAGTGAAGCTTGGAATGAGGGTTTGCTGCTAAAGCTCCATATAAGTAATTAGTGGAGTGATGAGAACAAACACGAGGAGAAAAGGCAGGAAGAGTTTGGGATTAGGATGGCAGATTCCCTTCCAAGGGGCCAAACAGAAGTTAAGGGCTGCCTGTTGTCAGTAAGCATCTCTGAAAGTCTGTGGTTGTTGATACTAGAGGATGACCAAACCTTGCCACAATCACTTCATCAGCAGACAGTGATGGATGTAAAAGTGGAAGATTTGACTGTTTTGGTCCTGACAGTGTCACCTGCCAAGGAATTCACACCACAAGGAACAACCTGCTACCTTTTCAGAACGACTGTCAAGAAGGCGGTGGGATGGGAAAGAAATGGAGAGAAGTGTCCTGCTGGAAGGTTTCACAGCTACTTATGAGCCAGAAAAGGGATCTGCAAGTCCAGCAACCCCAACTTCATTTCCGATCTCACTTGTGTTTCTACATCTTGTCTTATTTTAGCCTTCCTCTGTTCCCCCACCCACAACTGTTCCTGCTGTCCACTTAATCTCTTGCAACTCCCTATCACCTCTACTCACGCCCCCATTTGCAACTGGTATCTCAGCTCCCATAACCTGTAACCCTGCCCCTTTCCATTAAAATGTTCTCCAGTGACTCTGTTTGGTTCACTCCCTGTCCTACTTTTTCCTCTGTCGTGCTCATCACCTTTTGCCCAACCTCTGTCCCAAATTATTACTGCCCTTTGTCACCTTGGCCCTTTCTCCCTGGCTCCTGCCAGCCCTCCCATGCCTTTTGTCCATTTCACTAATCCTGTTTTACCCATTTCCTGTGTTTGGCCTTCCCTCCTCAGGCTCTGCAGTTCTCTTGAGTCATCTCATATTTTCCTTTATTGGTTTATATTGCAGTCAGGTAGTTTCTCCATTTCTCCTTCCTCCTCCTGCTTGGATGCCAGCAGAGGGAGCGGTTTGCACAGTTCCGAGAGTGTCGCTGCTTTCAGCCTGGCGCCTGCTACCGCAGGTACACAGATGCATTGCACCACCAGCAGAGATGGAAGAGCATTAATATCCAGTGATGTGATATCTTGCAGTAAATTCAGTTAATCTCTTAGTGCTAGCTAAACAAAGGATAACTGTAAAAATGTCATCTCATGACAATTCATCTCTCAACTTACACTTCTCTTTTGCTTTCACCCTTTATCCCATGCCTTTATTTTTTGGGGGGAGATAAAATTTAAGCAAACTCTTTTTGGTCAGAGAAATACAAAAAAATGCAACCCCTCTCCTCTCTGTAATCTGCAATACAAGGAAAAATAAATCTATAAATACCTTTGGCATGTTACCAGGTAATCCTATACAGGAAATACTTCTTAATCTACGAAAGCAATCAACTCTTACTTATAAGAAAGTGGCTTGACTGGGTTATCTCTGATTATTAACTTCTCTTCTACATAGATCTATAGAAGTATGCTTAACTTGGGCACGAAACTGAACTGAGGGAGTAAAAGGGGTCAGGTGGGGCTTAGCATAATTGGCATACATCTGTCAGTATTAAGCTCCTTTGGCTTTTACGGTGCAAGATTCTCCTCCTGCCTTCCTCTGCATATTGGCCTTCAGGGCAGAAATACCAGGAAACTTAAGACATAAACCAGACATGAGCTAATAAATAATACTAAATAGTTATAGTTATAATACTTTAGGCAATAAACTTGCTATCAGCAACAAATCTATTTCCTTTTAAGATCTGAAGTACATTGTTGTTTCTTTTCCCTTTCACATGTAAAATGCAATTCATACTAGAAGCTTTCTCCTCCATGTAGACTTTTTTTTTACACTCCTCAAGCTTTCATGGTTTTTTTAAAGCAGAATTCAGAGCAATAGCGGATACACTGCTTATCTGGAAAGAAAACATCTCTGTTTTCTTTCTAAACTTTGTTTTCCTTTTTTTCCTTTTTCCAAACATTCCTAATTGAATGTTTGGATTAATTTCCTTTAAAAAAGGACCCAAACAGTCAAGCCACTTAAGCTGACACAGGGTTATGTACAAGAGGTCTCACAAGACCTTTGGTACTTGTCACTGATGAGACCATATTTCAAGTACTGTGTTCAGTCTAATCTGGGTTAGAAGCCAAAAATGAAGACAGACAGGCAAGTACACTCTCGACATCAAACACCAAACTTCAGTTCTGGAGGGTGGTCACTCAAAACTATGCAGAACAGCCATCCTAGCTTGGCGCACAGTGCCCCACAACACTTCTACCATGGCATTATGCAGAGAGGTTCATGGGCATCAACACTAACCACAGCTGCACACAGCTTCACTCAACATGGAGAAAGACACCAGCATTTTCAGCTTCAGAATTGAAAACCTAGAGAGCAAGAATGAAAGTGTTAAAGAGAACCGCTGCTCTCCAGGACTGTGGAGCCCAACCCCAGGAGGACATTTCTGTAGAGTGCAGCAGAGGAGAAGATGTCGTCCAAAACCTCTTGTACAGTTATACAAGCACCACAAGGAAGAGACATGATGACAGACACAGGAACTAGGTGAGGTTTGCAATGTTATTGAGGGTTTTAGAGGCATGGACAGACAAAAGCTCAGAGGGGTTTTGGAGATGAGTGAACACTGTCCTATGAGCACTATAGCTGCACTGATGTATTATTAACCCCTGCTAAGGAGCTCTGTGGAAAGGCATAATAAAGGTATGCACGAGTTCCCTGGGCTGGGTAGATACATCCTCAGAATGAAGAAAATCTGCCTTGAAGATTTATCAAAATAAAGTGCAACATTTAGTGCAAGAATCAGAACTTGAACTAAGATCACCTTACTGTGGCAACACATTCTCTCAGCCCTACTGCAATGACTTTACCACACTTCCTTACATTACAACCGTAAGTGTTAGTAAAAATGAAAATAAAACATTCTTACCTGATTTTGTCCCATGCCATGGCATGGGTAGAGTATGACCCTCTGTCCAGTTACTTGATGCTCATTTGTAGGGTTATAATCAAAACAGAAGTTTTCCATTCCTCTATTCTTCAGCTAATAAAAAAAAAAAGAATATTTTAAAATATTAGTTTAAAGTAATTTAGTCTAAAGTCTACACCTATCCTGCCAGGCTCTGAGATCCATCCCAAAGCTGGTGCACATTAACTGGAATAGACCAAAGGGATGCAATGGTAACATCTCTCAGACTAATGTGAAATAAAACTGTCTGGACCGTCTTGACTTTGAGCATTGAAGCAGCCAGACATGATGGCTTCCCCTAGGAATGACACTGTGTTCCAATGGATTTGCAAAGGAAGCAGGTAGAAACTATGAAAAAATGTGTTGAAACCCAACAGGCCAGCAACTCATGCAGAACAAAAGAGTCTGCCATGCCTTTTTCCCCCAGGACCTACTTGTTCAATTTTCTTATGAAAAGATGACTACATACTTTTCTCAGTTTGTCAAATGGGAAATGTTGGGAGGATTTGTTCTCGAAAGGACTCCAGTACCCTCTTGAGGCAGAACAACAAGACAGATTTTAGGATCAGAAATCATGAAAGTAGGCAAAATACATCTTTGGAAAGAGACACTAGGTGTGGTATTAAATGCTCTTTACTTGTGTTGCTGATCTCTGACAGAAGAGATGCATAACTTTTAGATTAAATTTTAAAATAATAAGTTAGCTAATTTTAAAAATAACAGGCTAGTTAGCAAGGATTTGCATTTAAGTATTCAGGAGTCAAAAGTAACTGAAAGTAAGTTAAACAATGACATAACAACCACTGATTCCTGGTATTAGCCACATAACCAAATTTGAAATTACACAGAGCAGAATAGGTTCTGTAAACAAGAAGCTGAATGCCCCTGTTACTGAGTGTAATTATATCACAGACAAAAACAATAAGCAGAGTAAATCTCAGAAGAGTTAGTTCAGCAAGGTGTAATTTCACTGCTCTTCCCTAGTCATGATAATCGTATCCTGAGTTCTTAAAGTGGAAAATGAGCAGACACATAGGGATTGCCGGAGGCTAAAACCAAACAAACAAGACAAACCCTGCAGGGCCTAAACCCACCACAGAGCAAACCACACAAGTTGGAAAATTAAATACTTGTGTTCCATCTGTTTGCTTTACCAACTTCTACTTTTAGTGCTACCCAACATATTCTTTCCACTGCTTTGTGCTCACTCCCACATTAGACAACTGCAACCCTCCTTGAACAGTCAAAAGAAAACATTTTGTTTACCTTCCTAATGGGAAGCAAGAATTACACTTAGAAAAACAGGAGAAAGAAGCATCTTACACAGACCATTTTTAACACTGTCATGGAACTACATAAACCAAACAATAAGCTTCTCATGTTTCTACATTCTACATCAGGAGACATCAACTTAAAAGTCATAACCACTTAAAATGGTAATTTTATCTCTACAGTTGTTGTCAGCAGCTGTCTTCAGGACCATAGGGTCTCCCAGTAGTATGTTTAATAACGTATGACTCTCCATGACTGTCTACTGGCTCCAAGGGCAGCAAAGCCTTTATCCATGGTGCCCTTCCAGGCAACCCAGTGCCTTCACTACTGCTCTTTGCCATCAGCCCCTGGCACGTGCTGAAGCGTGAGCTCCCTTTTGGGGCCTGAAATTTTAAATAATCTGTTTGAAAATGCCATGCACCACCAGGACTACAGTAACTCTCCTATGCATGTTACTCAGTGCCCAAATACACACAACAAAAGCTGTGTAAAAGCTTACTAAACTTAAGTTTCATTCCAGATGGTTTGAAAATGAGGCTGTACTCCAGGGTGTTACAATGTATGTTCTTTCCTTTTTCTCTTTTATGCATAAATGCTTGTGATACGTGCCGACATCCTCCTACACATACACGATCCATATTTTGACCTGGTTCTTCCATTTTGTCAGACACTGGTAGATATACCCACACTGTATCAGGAAGCCCAATAGGTATTCAAGACCTAATTAGTGGGAATAGCATATTTGAAGCTTTTAAATTACCTGATCTGAAATGACACAGAAAGATTTGAAAATCTGGCTGCAGCACCATTTATTAAAAAAATAAATAAATAAACCTGCCCTCTGTTCTAAGTCAGAAACAAAGAGAGAGAATTTGTGAAATATTTCTCTCTTGTTAAATGAGAATATACAGTTTAAGTTTCTTTTACGTGCAACAACTCTATCAAAACAGTGATCATCCACTCATTTCTGAAGCTATGTTTATTCCCACATCCACCATAAACAAGTCATGCAATAAGAACAAAACTTTCTCTGAGACTTACCTTAGTTCTTTTGCAGAATGCTGCATTAGAGAAACAGAAGCAAGAAAAAATGTTGATCACCTTGCTGTTGAAACACATTGTTCAGATCTACAACACTCTAGCCATGCAGGACTATTGGCTGTGTCTTTCTACAACATGTGCCTCCTATTGAAACACTGCTGGTGTTACTCTACATGCCATTTAGTTACCACTGTTTGGAGGCTGAGACAGGTAATAAACAGCAACTACTGAGATAGTCACCTTGGACCTTATCCCTTACTGCTTGGAGAAATTTAAATCTGTTGTTTCCTAATATCTGGACACTTGCCTATAACTACACAATACAGATGGCATTCTATGAATAATTCTTAGTTTGGGCTCACATTTTTTAAAGATAAAGTCCATTGTAAACAAACCATCAACAACAGATTTTTGACCTTAAAACTTCATTACATTAGTTGATAAATACAGCCAGTGGAGCACTGCCAACTTTTCTCTACATCCACAAAACAGATCAGAATCCTCTTTATTCTGCCAGTGTGGCAGTGATGCTGACCTATTAGTGATATGGACAGACGATACTGTGGGATGCAGTTAGATATGAATTTGCAGCAAGCCAAACAGCTTCACTAGTACTGATCAAACATAAGCTTTTACCTCAGAGGTAATCCAAGCAGTCTCAGGGAATGATTCTACTGAGTGAATGCTATTTTCATATCACCTTTTAACTTCTTAAGGGCAATGCTGAAAAGGCATACAACACTGGTGACTAAAATCCTCTGAAGGAACCAACGATGACACACTACTGTTGGATTCCCTGGCTCACCCCAGCAAGTCCAGATCTCCCTGGGAGACTCAAAAATATATAAGCATGTGGTTCAAACAGTGGTATGTTCACTTGAGACTACTATCAAACACTTGAATTTCTCCCACTCCCTTTTAAAAAGCCTCTCCCAAGCTTTCAGAGGCTGTACAGCCAACCAAGTGGTGCATATTTTCCTGCGATGGGCGTAAGATCTCCAGGTCTAGTCAGTCCTAATCTTGGCTACCAATTCAATCTCAAGTGGCAGCTCTACAGATTGGATTATAATGCAGTTTTAGAGGTATATCCTAGAGAATGGACCCCAATACCTCTGAGAACTTGGAACACCAGACATGCAATAATATCTTTGATTATGTTACTTAAACCACATAGTTCTCTTCTTCTGCAAGCCTGTCCATATAGATCATGTGTTCTTCAGATAATTTAAACAGTGTTCTCTTTCATGTTGCAGCAAAACAAAATTCTTCATCATTTTAAAGGCACAGTTTAAAATCTTCCTTCCAATTTTTTAAGGTTATATCTAGTCAAAATAAAAGAAAATTATGACTGAGCACTTGGAAATGAAGAGGAGATGGTCGTGGAGGAAAATGGGGAAGGAAGCTGTCAAAAGAAAAATTCAAGTTTTTGATTTCCCAACTGATTCAGTCAGTGACAGATGCCTTTACAGATAGATGGCAGAAAGAGCGACTGGATAGAAAGTCACAACAGACATCTATCAGCCTAGTTGCTGCACATTCACCTGGAAGAAATATAAGCTAGAAACTGAGAAGAACAAAGAAAAACTTATGGTGTCAGAACATGGTATGGTCTCACTGCCAAGTGATCAAACTTACAGAAAATTAGAGCAAAATCCTGATTTTTGTGTCACCACTGTTTTTTAAAAGCAATCTTGAAGCCAAGTTCAAAGCCAAATTCACTGACTGACCATAATCTTTATCCTCAGATATGCACCTCAATGCCAGCAATACCTAATATATGCCTTAGAGGAGAGAGGAGCCCTGGCTATTCCCTTGCTTTGCAGCCCTGCCTTTCCACAGTCACCGATAACATGAAAAGATCACAGAGCTGCCCAGTTCCTCTATCTTCACCCAGCTGCACAGTGCAGCAGTGTCACCAGACCGACTAATACTGAGCACACCAGCTGGCTCCAAGTTCTTCCTCCAGACGCCCACACCATCCCTTCCCAGGGTAGTTAGGATTCGCAAACTGACGTAGTCTGCGCTGTCTAGGTGGGCAATCTGTGCAGAGCTGGGGCTTGAGTCTTGTTACAATTTCACACCTACCAAAGCACAGGTCCAGTATACGCTCTGCCAGTAAGTACATGCTCAAGGATGGCCAAATCACATGCTGTGCCAGAAAAAGAGACATCAGTGCTCTACGCAAGAGCCTAAAAGGTATTATCAGCATTTCCAGAAGTGCTGACATCTAATTATTTTAACCCACTGAGTGCCTACTGGCTTCACTCCCTCCTGCCCCCCCCCAAGAAATTATTCAAGTCAAAAGGTTCATGTCCCACAAAATTCCAAAGCTGCATGAAGCCCAAGGAGAAGCAAGAAGATATTTATCTCATTTCTAGGTCTCAGGCAGTTTGCAGGAATGCAATCATATCTCAGGCAAAAAGGTTCATAATTCAGTATGTTTAAGTAAAGTTTTAGGCAGCTAACTTTGTAGACAACCAAGGGTACCATGGATATTTTTATCTATGTATCAAGAAAAAAAAATGTAGCACAAGAGTCTGCTTCTCAGTGCACAGCACTGAATGCTGCTCAGTAATTCTTGACTCTGTTTGAATAACACATGACAGACTTATGGGTAATCTTAGAAATATTTTCAACTTCAGTTCAGAAGTAAAAAGACTTTTAAGGGAGGTAAAAATCCCCATATTCTCTTTGAACAATTAAATAACCTCACACTAAGTTGAGCTGTTACCAAAGCTGACACTTTTAAACACACTATTTTTGTGGACCAGAAAAGCACTACACAGCTAAGGCGGGAGTAAAGAATACCATCAGTGATTCATTGAAGCTAGCAGATGGGACTCAATATCCACAAATCAGCTGAATCAGTAAGTGTCATTTCTGCACTCTCAGTTTCTCAGAGTACAACTGCATTTCAATCACATTTTAAATTCTTCCTCCTCCCAAAAAATGGTGTATTCTCATTATGTTCACGACTAGATGACAGCATTTATGAATTGTTTTTAGAGAAATATATAGAGCACACCTAAATTACACTCTAGATACCTCAAGCAGCTCTGAACAAGAGTTATTATTTCTAGGTACTGTCAACCCCTTGCCTGAGGATGACAATTAAGTCATAAAAGAAACTGCACTGCAAAAAGAAATCCCTTCTCTTCCCCGGGAGGCTGAAGCACTATCACTGGCACCAGTCTAACCCTTTCTTTTGGAGGGGGAAGGATGGGGGTTGGAGGGAAGGATAAAATTCCTGAAATGCTCTTGGAAGGGAAGTCTTACAATATCTTACTGCTTCAACTGTCTCAGACCATGTCAGTAGAAATCCAGCACGAAAGAGCAAAAACTGAACCAGTGTTGTACCAGGGTTTGTTCAAGGTACTGGATAATGGTGGGTAATACCTTCCAGGCCAGTGATCACACAGATACCACCTCTCCTGCAAGCTCCAAGACAAATCGAGGAGGGTGGCAATTCTCCCAGAGGCTCCTAAGGGCTTTTCTGACAACTGCTGCACTCCCTGTGGGAGCTCCCACAGCTCCCCAGGGGAAATAAGCTCCCCAGGGGAAACCACAGCATTTCCCCACTAGGATCTTTTTCATTCAATAAGTTACAAAGCTATTAGGGCAGACTGTGAGGAGACTTGGTTCCAGAATGTTTTGTATGTCCAGAGATCAGATTTTTTTTCCCTTTCCTGAAGGAGATTCAGCAGAGGCCGAGTAACTGAAGGGCAGATGGCAGCAAGACAAAGGCTGGATGTGATGCAGCAGTGCGGGAATGCAGCTTAGCTGGATCTGCAGAGCGATCGGGTTACCAGCAAAAGTACTTTTAAGCCAATGTGGCATTGGTAATCAGGAAGGTATTTGATACATCTTTGCCTGGTGGAAAGGTGCAGTTTTGTGTTCCTAACATGCAGCAGGTATCTGGTGATTTTCCAGAGGAAACAGGTATTTGCTGCAACATCTCTCCCTTCATCCCTTCCAAATGAGATTACAGTAATGGAGCAATGGATATACATGGAGCTATAGTTTATATTTATTTGTAAGCTGCAAAAAGCATAAAGAGCTGTCAACTCTTAAAAAGAGAAGAGTATTCTGATATTGAACCCATTGCCTGTGAACCCTTGCTGGTCTAAAGTAACCTCCAGATTAAAAATTAACATGTTGGTTTTGATATACAGAATCCCCTGTGATCTGGAAGCACTTAGCATCAGCTGTCTTTCCCATCACCAGAGCACCATAGTTTTCATCAGATAAGATGTACAAACACGTTTCAAAGCATACTCTTTTTCTTTTCAATTCAACAACTAAAATAAAACACTTTACTCTTCTCTTTTTTTGTTATGCAACGTTTCAAGAAATAAAAACCTCATCCTTTGCTGCCTTTAACAGTCCTAAGATGTCACTTAGTAATAGTAATTCCTGGCAACATTACCTGTTCTCCTACTCTGTCACAGAACTCCTTCATAAACAGCATTTCCTTAAATAAAGATTCTGATTGAAACCACATTTTAAAGTCTACCAATTCTAACTGAATTCTACCAAAATCCCAAACCGATTTTGGCACAAAAACACCTTCACACTGACTTAGTAGGAGAGCTCAGAGAACTGCAAGTAGGCCCCCTTCTCAGCAGCCACATACCATTCCAAAGAAGCCTGGTCTGTCCTCAGGTACGTGAAGTTCTGGATATATGTTCTCCAAGAACCATTTGAAGTCCTTACATTTCAGCTTCTCTCGCAGAAGTCTCCTTTCTGTCACATCTCCATATGGCTCCTGAAAAAAAAAAAGAAGAAAAGAAAGGAGAAAAAAAAAAAGATTAAAAAAAATATTAAAAAAACCCAATCCAGAACAGATGCTCTCTTTTAAATTATCTGTATACATTATTAGGAACCGTATGCTACAGTGATGAGTAGGACTTCTAGCCAGGAAAAATCACCATGTTTGGGTGCTGGATTTGATTTCATTATCCTTACATTTGTTAAATGTTGACAAAAAAGAATTGGAACTGTGCAAGTAAAACTTTAAAATATTCTAGAAGACAGTTTGTCTGAGAAAACTCCCTGAATCTGCAAGTGAGGAAGCCCTTGAATACAGATTGCTGGAGACTGAGAAGGCATATTGGAAAATAAAATGTCCTTTAGATAGATAATTGAAAATCTCAAAAGCAGTGAATGAATCTTGAGGATTTTAAATTATACTACCATCCATTTGCAAATTACCTGTACAGTTTTACACCTAAGTGATGAAATTCGTAAAATCTGCTAATGCATACTTTGAACTTCATCATTTTGGGGGGTGGGGAGCATGAAATCTTAAACCTCCAGAGAAAAGCTTTCATTGCAGACTTTTCCCTGTCTGTGGATTGGAGCAGAGTTCACATCTTTATGTCTGTCTTCAAAAACCTCTCTTTATATTGACTAGGGACTTCAGATAGTCAGACATGAGACAGCGATTGCAGCCCCCTGATTTTACAGGTCACTTGATGCACTCTTTCATCAAACCACAAATGTATATGCATTTCTCAAAGCTGTGGAAACACCACTGAAAACACAAAGCAAATGTAAAGCAGAGGCAGAGATGCCTGTTTGGATAAACAAACAGCGTGATGTATTAGCTCTGAGGTCTGAACATTAATCTTGAAGTGAAACGTCATGGAACCAATTTTTGCAGCATCAGTCATTTTCCTGTTATGCTACGGAACTGAATATTTGGGTTTGATGAAGTAAAGAGATCTGAACTCAACTGCTGCAACAAATGGTGCACGGAAGTATTATGGAAACCAAAGTTTAGCAGCAGCACCTTTGATATGGGGGAAAAAAACCTGCATGAGTTTCAGCTTACATCCACTGTGTTACAATAAACCAAAACACGAAACTTCCAATACTAACACACAAATATCCTTTAAAGTTAGAGCTCTGTCATTACACATGTAAGATGCCCAGCACTTTACAAGAAAAATTGTCAGTATTTCTTGCTCTTTTTGTGTATGACAAGCTGAAATCAGCCTGGCATTGCCTATGGGTGAATCCCATATTTCTCTCCAAGTCAGACTCTGATAATAAAATCCAAATGGCTTTTATGATGTTAAAGTAAACCAATTATTACAAATGTGTGGACTATAATAATCTAATTACCCAATTTGATCCAAAGAAACACAAGATGAAAGCTAACCAAATTCATCTTCTCCAGCATCCTCCAGCGTATCTCTTAAAAGCCTCATGTTTTCAAGAGCAGTTTTCCCCTGGCATGTCTATTGGGGTCGGTCATTCAAATGAGCTGGGGACTCCCTGTGCCCCACACTGGTCCCTCAGCTCTGACCCAGTGCAGCTGGAGGCAGGTGCCCAGCAGCCCACCCCAGACCAGAAAGACAGTGTTTAGAAAACTTTCCATGCAAAGAGATCATGCTGGGGAGATCAGGCACCTCCAGAAACAAGCAACAGCAGACAATGAATTCTTTGGGGCCTGAATTTCAGGCCTTTATGCCAGAGGTTCATTTAATTCCTTTCTAGACACTGTGAGGACATTGCAGTACTACTGTCTTCCAGCCTTCAGGCCCCTCACGATAAATACATCCAAGTTATGAATTTGCACACTGCTTTACTGTTTTGATGTACTCAATTTCCACAGTAACAACCTCCTGAAAAATTCAGCAAACAAATGACCTCGTATTTTTATTTCAAGGCAAATAAAAACACTAACTTAAAAGAACCTCTAAAACCAACAGAACTGATACTTGAAAGATTTTATTAGGAACATTTTCATCTGAGTTCCCATGACTGATTTTAATTAATTTAATCTTTTCAATATTGATTTTGGTTTTTTTTCTTTTTTTTAACTAAATGTGGTACAGCAGTAAATCAAACAGAAAAATCTATTTTATTTTACATCAGTCCAAATTTTTACAATTATCACAAGACAGGTAATTTTGCTAAATATTGTTACCATGCTGTTCTATTTTCCACTGAAACTTGTTGATTTGCATTCATTAATTGTGTGTCTGTAATTCTTTTTGAGAGAATCCTGCATTTCACAGAAGTGCACATTTTAGGCTAAACTACTCCTCCTTGCTTTGATCACCTCACTTCATGTTATTCTTTCATTTATTCATTCATTCATTTAATACTGACATAGATTGGGCCACTTTGTACTCTTACAGAATTTCTAATTTTTTCCAAAGAATTAAAAATCATACACTTATTCTATGCCTGGGAAAAAAGTTTCAGGAGAAATAAGAAATAAACATAAAAAGCACTTCATGTTAAATATTAGCTTAATCAATAGTTAGTGGGTTGAAAACAAATTCTACTGAAATTCCAGGAACAATGGAGTTGAACTCACCAGGCGAGCGTGCGGGTTCCGGTGGTAATAAAGTTGTTTATATTCATCCATCCACACTTCAGCTGCACGCACACTGTTTGCCAAAGCTTTGGACCGTGAGTACGGAGCTTGTTTGGGGAAAACGTGACCTACATGGGAGCAAGGATGGATCTCAAGACTTCCTCCACACTGCCATATCTGAGCAAAGAATTGACATCGCGTGTATCATTAATTTGAGTTTTGCAAGCTCAAGGATATAGTAGCAATAAGCCTGTGTAAGAATAACACTGTCTCAAGAATACACCATACTACAAGTAACACATACAATAATTTTGTGTCTCATTTGATGACTAAACTGGATAAAATTACATCCTTGTTGCTCTTAGTAATTAGCTCTGAGTTCACACGGAGATAACCACCTCTCTGGTTTTATCTGGAGAGAAATTTCCTTTCTTAGTTTTATTTTCTCATAAGATGTCATCTACAATATAAGTTACGCAGGCATTGTTAAAAACAGGAAAAAAAGAAAAAATAAAGACAGAGGGAAAGACAGAGGGAAAGACAGAGGAGCATGCTTTTTTTTTCAAATTAACCATGTAAATAGCTATCTCGAAAGATACCAATAGCTGATAACTAATTACTTACCAGAACTCTATAGATCTGGTACATAGAACATAACTAAACTTACCAGAAATCTATAGATCTATATATCATCTATATATTCTACTGGAAAGCTGACTTGACAAAACATGTACGCTTGTTATATCACTGAAGAACACTCAGTTGTGTTCCCATTTGTACATTCACCAATCTAGAAGAGAGGCATAGGTGCCTGTTGATAAAGTAACACTAACCTTTTCCATTGGAAAGCTGGGAAAGGTACCCCAGACCCAACACACGAATAGAAAAAAACAAAATACTTCTATTAACTTATGGCGGTCCAACCGACAACAATGAAACAACCTCTCCTATCTAAACCAATATTCCTGCTTGATGCCAAGGAAGTACTTGCACCTGAATATGGAATTGGCAGAACCCTGCCAACCATCACACTGCCCTTGTGCTCATCCTCCTGCCTCTCTGGCTCCCCAGATCGGGAAATGTACAGCCCGTAAGATAAAATCCAGAAACAACCATCAAGTGGATCCATTAGCCTCAGCACTCTGTGCACCTTTTTGTAATTACTCGTCTCTGAAAACCAAGGACTTTTGGCAGTTCATCTACACAGCCACTTTCCCATCACCCATTCGGATCTCAAGTCTGATTACCTGAAAGGAAAGCACAGCTAGGTACTTACGATTTAATATTGTGTTTGACCACAACATGGCAGACACCCTGTTTCTGCAGGGTGCCTGAAACAAGGTTTCTGAAATTTAGTCAGATGGGAGGAAGGTGGGACATGCTGCTGTACTTGAACTAACTTGAGGCTGTCACCAATGGCTCTCATAGACTTTCCATAAAAGATTTAGAATTCTGCTCATGTAGTCAACTGTGCATAAGTGGCAGCTCATCATTCCTTTGTAAATGGAAGACAAAGGAAATTAGCTGGGATAGGCTTAAGTGGCAGTGTTTTGCTCCCTGACAACCTTCTTGTATAAAAGACATACATTTTTAGCTACATCTCATTCAAATAAACACAGCAGGAGTGAAAGCTATGAGGCAGCAAATAAAAGCTCTGTTGCTAACAGTATCAAAAGATCAGTGATGGGACTTTTCCCACCTCTCTCTCTGGGACTTCTAGGGATCTAAAAAGATGAAGGCTTTCAGCTCACACAAGATGCGACTTGGTTTTAGACTGCTAATTTTTATTTTCTTTTAAGTTACTTAGAATTTCTCTCAAATTTCTAAATTTGGAAATCAATGAATGTAATCTCCATTGATTTGGTTTTGGATAACAACATCGGACTTCATGCATGGCACAATACTGTGCTTAATTACCAAAGTGTAAGCACTCTAATACATATGTTTACTCTTGAAACAGAGAGTTTCCTTAAAGATATAGGTATACATTATTCAGTTATAGGGAGTACTGGATAATTGTTACTTCCTGGATTTAAAATTTTCATTTCTTGTTTTTCATGTGAGGTTTCTCTCTTCTTTTTTGATGCTTTTAAGGGAAGCAGTATATTTGCCATTTGAACAAAGATGATTAAAGGAATTATACAAGAAATCTAGAATTCTGTACTGATCTTTAAACAATTTGCATATGTTCTTAACTAAGTTACACTACTGAACTGGATGAAAGTTGATGATACCAACTGAACTGGATGATAGTTGGATGAAACCAACTATCCACTTTCACTTTACAACCTCCTTTTTTGAGATTTGTTTCAAAACAACATTTTTTGTAATTATTATTTCTATGTTCAAGATTACTTTTTTAAAGCTGCAACTTACCATTCAAGATTTGTCAGCAAATACTAAGAACCGTAAGTTTATTAGTTTAACAATTTCCAATGTTATATTCCACATAAGAATTTTTAATTGATCTTGTTTAGATCAATTTACTTTTAAATAAGATATTAGGAACAGATGATAAAGACCACTGAAATAAAAATGTAGTTAAGAAGGAAGCACATGCTTCAGGTCTTCCATGATAAAGTCTGATTTCAAAGGAATGAAAGAAACTGATCATACCTTTGTTAAATTGATGACAAAAGGAGAATTTCCTAACAGCTGAATTTTTAATAATTAAAGCTCTCTAAAAAATAACTGTAGCTTGCTAAGCAATGCTCATTAATTTCTATGTATTTCATAAAAACAGTACAAAAATTATCTTCTCTTCCTATTACAAAAGAAAATTAAATATATTTCAGCTAAAAAAATTCTCAAAAGATTTATTTGCTTTCATTTTAATGGAAAGCATTATGACCTTTATATAAAATCAAGTACAAATGAACAGCCATAAAATAAAGCAAGGAATTTAATAGGGAAACTAAAGTTGATTACTAAATGCTAAATAAGTGGCTCTGCAGAAGATTCTCCATAAAACTAGTTCAACCTTCTGTAACAGAAAAGCACATTAGATTTCATGTATATTTTGCAAGCTCACGTACATGAAGATCTGTTTCTTTACTAGGTCTGGCTAACTCACAGCTCACATATAAAAGCACACGTTTTTCCTTCACTTCAATAAGAAAACAAGGTGACTTTCCTTTTTTTACTTTCACTTTCATCTTGATGCATGCAGATTATTGGCATATTTTCTTTTGTTTTCAGAGACAGATGGTGGCATTATGAAAACCTACAGAAAATGTTCAGATCTCGCCTTGGGATTGCCATCCCTGCCAGGTCACTGGACAGCTGACCTAGTGCTGGATCAATGAATGCTAAAGAATAAAACTCTACCAGCTCACGTTAACATTTTAAGACTATCTGGAAGAAATAAAAAACATTAAAAAGATGCCACATCCTAAAAAAGGGCAAAATGTGGAAAACCCTATGTTTCTGTTGCTCTCTCTGCTCCAATTTTTCTTGATGACTTGTGGCTGAGCCCCCACTGTGGTGCTCATGCACAATCTGCTGGAAGCTAGGTGGGTGGAGAGGCACCCCAGACACATGGACCCATCTTGGCTGCTCTCAATGCAAGACAGAGTTCCAGATCCAGACCAAAAGAAACAATACAAAAATATTGGAAAAGAGAAGACCCCACGTGAGGCATATCATCCAGGCTCGTGGGCAATAACATTTCTGAGAAGAAAGGCCTTTTTGTACATGCTGGGCTGAAGAACAGACCACAGGCATATTAAGCCTTTGTCCAGAAACAAACTTACGTTGCAGCGCCACTTGCTGGGACCAAGAGCAGAGAGGGGAGGGAAGCTGCAACCAGGTTCCCTTTGCTCTGAGTACAAGAGGGAGAAGATGAAAGAGCATGTTTTGAATCCCTCAGAAAGAGGGGTTTCAATGCCCATTATGCCCATGAAGTGAAATTTTATCCAGCCAAATAGCATTAAGCAATCCAAAATCAAGGTACATTGACTCGATTCTGCATTCAGCACGTAGCCTCCATCTCTCTTAGTCATCATGCTTTTAGCGAAAGCTTTGTCCTTGTTGCACCTCTCAAAACCACAGAGAATTTCTTCAGTTCAGAATAATCGAAGTGCAAGAAAAGAGGAGGCTTGAGGACAAGTCTTTTCATGTCATTTGGGAGAGAGTGGTGTTTTCAGAGACGAGAACAACAGTAAATTAATTTACAGTGGTTTTGAGTAGTTCTGCTCCTAATTTTCAGGTCCGACAGGTCTACAAAACACAAGAACAACAACACTAACAATGATTTATCCCTTCTGACCTCTTGGAACACTGTGGGCAGCCAAAAGAACACAGTTAAATGACATCGTAGCACTCTGGTCTCTTCCACAAAAATTCTCACTACACAGAGCACAAGTACAAGGGCTCCAAATCAAACAGAGCAAAGCATGTTGTGTACAAATGCCCAGATGCTACTGGCAATCTGCACTAGGAAAATTGGCATGGCCAGGCATATTTGTTGGCCATTGCACAGTCTATCCTGTTAAATCATTTGTCTCCCAGGCGTTGCTTGATGCACCTGCACCCACGTGCTGGCTTAGCCCCTGCAGGGCACAGCAGCGTACTTGTCTTGTACGCTGCCTCCTGGGGATTCTGCTGCTCACTTTGTGCTTCTCCTGTGTGCTGGGCCACCTCTGATGCTTCCTCTGTCCCATGAGGAGACCACAGTCCTGCATGCTGAAGGAGTAAAAGCACTGCTTATACCTGCTGCTGCACCCCACGGAGTCCTGGCTCAGGTGAACCAGTGACATAAAAAGTGAGACTGGCTGCCAGAGCTTCATAGAGGTCAATGGCAACGAAAGGTTGGGTCTAAAGCAGCCACTGGTGGGGCTGGGGCACTCTGCATCAAAGGGAAGGGGTCAGGCTGTCTGCAAGCCTTGGTCTCCCCAAAAGCAAGACATGAAGAGCAGAAAGCCAAGAACTGCATGCCAAGTGTGCCATATTTGACGTTTTCCACAAGGAGTTGCCGTTCTGGATACACTGGAACCGGAGGCTCCTGCTTCAGAGGGCTGATGGAGGTGGCTCAGCTGCTTTGCACTTCAGGCGGAGGCCTGCTGAACTAGACCAAGACTACAAAGCAGGCTGTGTTTGGGCTTACGTGCCAAGCACTTTGCCATAAGTGAAAAAGGAGGTGGTCGTGAACTCAGATCAAAGAGCATTTCCAGCTGAGAAATCTCCCTCCAGAGAGAAACCACATCAACTCTAGGCCTGTTCTTGTTATCATTCCTAATAATTTTTGTTCCTTATTTTTATACCCTCTTTTCTATGATTTCTGCACTGCAGGCAGCAGGAGACCAGAACAACAGCTAGGAAGACTCCACGCTTCTCTAGTTAACACACAGACATCAAGAGAGATAGTCTGCTGATGCCTCCTTTCTCAAGAAAGTGGTTTTGTAACATTAAAATGCTATTTATCCCTGAAATCATCGTCACCTGGTAAAAAACCAAAAACCCTCCTGTACCACAATTCAGTGACTCGCAGAAATGCAAACATGATCATCAAATATGACAGATGATAGGCAGAACAGACATGGGAAATCCAGGATAGTAAGTTGTGAACTCCCTGAATGCCAGTGGCCCTACAGCATCCCTCTTAGGTAACCACCGGATGGCTGCAATGAGCTAAGTGTGACATGGGGCAAACCATAGGCAGTGCTCAGTGGGAATCAGCCACAGCACCGGTAACAGCTGAGCTGAGGAGGACAACTCTGCTTTGCTAATCAGTCTGGACTGTCCTGTGTCTCCTCTCTTTTCTTGCTGCAAACCCTTTTCATTACAGCTATTTGCCTCACACCTGAGCACTTGGTCCAGCCTCCTGTGGGGTACAACTCTACAGTTACTGGAGATCTTCCCTCCCACCTTTTATAACTTTTATACAAACTTTTTCTCAGGTGAAACAGAATAAAGCCTTAAAATTAGTACAGGGGCTGCCTTCTCCTGCCCCACTAGGAACTGCTCGCTCCATCAACCACAGCAAGAACTCTGAGTCACATCAAAGAACTATAAATCCTCTTCCCAATGGCCTCCCTCAAGCCGCGGGATGTAAACTTCACCCACTAATATCACACCCCTTTTTACATTTTATACTAGAGCTCAAAACAAAGACATGTTTTAAAAAATTGCTTTAAAATGGCTATTTGGAAGAAAAACACAGCTATCCTGAAGTGTAAGAACAAGATTCATATAAACACCTTCCAAAATACTCCCTTCTTAACACTTGCTTACATTACAGCTACCTCATTAAGTAAAAGGGCATGAAGAAAGAAATAGGAACTTGTTGTATTCTGAGGAAAAGAAACTTTCAATTAAGCCACCTACCCTAAATGAGAATTCAAGGTTCTCTCCTCCCCAGACTTCCATTCCTGTGTCATAGGAACCAAGATAATCAAAATACTTCTTGCTCACAGAAAATAATCCACCTGCCATGGTTGGAGACCTATAAAAGAGAATAGTAATTCTGAATTGAATAAAAAGAAAAAATATTAAACCAATGCAACAGGTAAAAAAATACTATATGTTTTTATTTTCTATTTTCTCAGTCTTTTCTGGATACAAAGTCACAGTCAGAAATTTATCAATTATTATGAGGCCATTTGAATTTAATTTTGTAATAAAAAACTGTATATGAAACAAGCACCAGAATGTAAAAATATTGCGTTAAAATAAATTTTTCCTATTGCAGTGTCGTTGTGTGTAAATGAAGAGCCTCTTCATGCAACAGAACATTAGCTTCCTGTGGCAGAACTGTACTAGTTGGCTCTGAAATTCTAAGTGCTGTATCCTTATCTATTTTACTTAGGTAATAATTAAAGAAATACCTGTGCTTTAGTAATTAAAAACAACATTTTTGATCTCACTAATATCAATTGAAAAAACTCTCAGACAACAATTATTACGTAAATAAAGCCCCTAAAGAGATTTGTTTTCTTTCTAAGAAAATCTACCCCTCTGTATGTTCTTAAACTTTTTACTAAGTTTGGGGGAAAAAAAAAAATAAAACCAGGAGTCATGCCTGGGTCCTCATTGAAGATCACAAGGTGCAGGGTGACAGTGCACTTAAGGGATGTACTTGCAGTAGGGCAGAGTGTGCACGCGTGCATAAATTTGTATTCGTTCAATATTGTTCCTGATTGTTTACAGTCTTAGGATGACTCTCTTTAAAGTGCCAAGTATATAATGCTGATTAGGACTAAGTTCAGCTGACATTTCCTGAATTTTACCAAGTTGCTGTTGAGGTAAATATAAACAAATGCAAGATGCAGTGATCAATTACTCTTAATATGTCAAAACTAATTTTACCAGCTATCTTTTTGAAGCAACACTGTCTTACACTGTCATATGTTGTTTCAAAGAATGGAATGAGATGAGATAAGACAGAAGGAAAAATAACAAACTCCATAACCAGTCAAGTCCTTCTGTTTCCCTCCAGATCTCGTCTTTCCAAACCCGGCTGTTGGTGACACCACTCCCAGCACTGCTGCTTTCTCCAGACACTTGTCGAGCTCACAGTCCTCAGGCTACCGTGAAAATTTATCCCTCATCATTTTCTTCTTGGCATGTCAAAGACAATTCTTCTTAGCATGAAGAAAAAAAAGCATCATATTTGAACTAAATGTTTTTAAAATATTTACGCTATTTGGAATTTTTTTTAAGGAGGATGTGGACTGATACATGCTGAGAAAGACTAAATTACTACCTCACTTTTCCCATTTAAAAGAAAGTTCACTCATTTGAGGATAAGTTCATTAATATTTGTGAAATACTGGGTATTATTATCATGATAAGCAACCTAGAAAAGACTGAGAAAAATTAATAATTCCGTATTTTTTGTGGTCTATACGATAACAGATAAAAGTACTAACAAAATCACAGCATTAAAAATGTTAAACAGGTTAATTTACTACAATAAACTGCTGAAATAGAGCAACTTCCATAGCAGATGGGGATAGGTTGAACATGGCAGATCCTCACCTATCAGAATCTTGTCTACCATTCCCATTTTCCAGATGCCTTGTTTACTCTATTACCTTACCTCTCCTTAAAATACAACACTGAGTGACAAATAATACCAATTGATGGCATCTTGTCTTAAAATAAAACAAAACTAAAACCCATAACATCGGCCTAAGCTCTGCGAGTTAGCCCTTCACAGAAGCCATGGTGGATAGAGGCGTATTGTTTCACCCCAGTAAAGAACTGGCAAAACAGTTCACCTTTGAAAATAGCGAACAGTGAGATACAACTATCACTACAGCACAGAAAAAAAATCTTCAAAACTACTTTTACCTTCTTACTGGTTAGTGATTTTTTTTTTCCCTTATCATCGTTGCCCATGATACATTTTTTACAACACGGAGTTCTTTGCTTTGCACAGAGGATATCCTCCAGTATTAGTTAATCAGTTACACTCTTTCCATGTGCTGATAAGCATCTGTAAGAGTTCACCTAGAGGAGTCAAGAGACTACTTTGCAATAAGTTGTCCATATGGAAGATGACACAGAATTTCAGCTTTTAAAGCAATATTTTTTCCAGGAGCATGGTAAGCAGGAGTTATTTTGGAAAAAAATGGGGAGCTAAACAAAATACATAATTTTTAGTAATATGTTCATTTCCCAAATATCTTTCAGCACCTGGCATCTTCAAGTGAAATCAAAAACACATTCATAAGATGCATAAAAATTAACCTGATCACGTCGGTCTTGGACTTCCTCCGTTTTTGTTCTCTTTCAGGGGTACTATGCCAAGTAAAGACCAGCCTCCAATCAAATCCACCAATCTGTGGCTCACCAGCATTTCCCAAGTACTCAAATGTATTCCAGTCAATAACATCAATAACAGGGCAGACAACAGCTGTTTCTTCTTCAGCAATCCTGGTATGTTTTTAAAACAAAAGGGTGACTTCCATTAGAAACTTGTCTTAAAAATAAAAAACTAGAACTGACAAGAACAAAGAATGTTTACAGATACCAAACATGAAGTTTTGCTCTTTTTCAATTCATGCTGCAATACAAGGAAATGATGATACAAGAAATACAAGAATAACCCCCATTTTCCTACTGGAGATCATCAGGAGGATATATCAGAATGGACTCTGCTGTAGGCACCTGGCAATCATCAACCTTCCTGGATTGTGGAAGCAAGGTATGCCAGATGGCTTGAGATAACACATTCAGCATCTGGCTTGGCTGCCATAGCCAGCACCACTTTATCAACAAAAACTGTCTATTTTCTTTTGTACAGGTAACTGTTTTTAAGAGAGCAACTTGGTTGCATAGTTCTGAAATGATAAATAATAAAGTAGCCAGCCTCTTGGCCCTTGAAGTCATGGCTGTTCTTGAAACTGTGATCATGTGCAAATGTTGTACTGAGTACTATAACAGTAACTCAAAAGAAGCCCTGAGCTTAGAAAAAAACAAAGCTGCAACACAGGAATTAGACCTCCAACAGTGAAACACACCTGAAGGAAGCTTCCAGAAAACCTGGCAACATAGGAGATGAAAAGGAGAAACAAGATAGCACTGCAGAATGACATTCCTATCACCAAGGGTGATCTAAAGATAGTCAAGATCTTTATCATACTAAGAATACATCAGAGCTGATGATATTTCTTGCAGGTCGACTTCTACAAGGAGATAAACCCCTTCCTCGCATTTCTCAATACCATGAAGGGTTTTCAGGATTTCTTTCCAAAAGGATTTGTCATTACAGAAGGCAGTGGGATTCTTAGCCTTCTCCTCACCTTCTAGAATGGCCTCTCTCAGTACTAGGAGCAACGTCAAGCACAGAAGCTCAAGCCAAGATCTTTCTTCTAAATCACTGTTTATCATCTTCCCTGTTCTAGTGTTAGACATCCCCTGATAGCTCAGTGAAATGAAGTAACTTGTTTGACTTAAAGATGCAGGTATGCACGTCAGCCCTGCATCTTCTATTTACATATTTCAGAGGTGAAGGAAAATCGAACCCATTATATTGTCAAACAAGTAAAAGATGCAGTGCATCTCTAATTCAAAGGGAGCTCGCTCCTCATGGGATTAAGCTTAAAACCTGTAGGGTGACCAAGGGCTCATACTCTGAAATTAGAGTAGCTTGTGATGGTTAAATGCAGCAGAGAACAGCAGCAGTTCCAAAGAAGTATTGTCTGAGCAGAGAAAGACTGCCTTAAGTATGAAATGGTTTCTTGTCGCTGGAGGGAATATGTGAAACAGCTGTTTTCTTCTTTATGATCTCCCACTGAGATCTTGTTTGGTAGAGCACACAAAATGGCTTATAGTAATATTGTTATCTCCTGTCTCACTTGCATGAAACTTTGCACAAATCCTCATTGTACAAAGCAATAAAAATGATACACACACGCAGAGGAAAAAGAAACAAAACAATAAAATGTAAAAATATTTTGCTCCTCCTGTAGCAAGTAGGAAAATAAGTAAAAATTAGGTAGCTGGCATATGATTTCAATTATGAAAGGAATGAAGTAAGTGAAAAGCCATCACCTTTTCTGTAAGTTAAGAATTAACTGGATGGTACAATGCACAGCCAGCTTACAAATACAACTATGTTTGCACTGCAAAATGCTAACACTGTTGTATTGCTGCCATACATTTGAGTCAGATATGCTGCAAAAAAACCCCTTAGAGATGTACGTCTGCATCTGCAGCAAGAACGGCAGGAATTCCAAGAGAGGGCTAACTTTTCACAGGTGGTGATTATTACGTTTAAAAAAATCCCAATCCTTCCTCAAGATTGCCATCTCGTGGTACGGTAAAGAAGTGAAGAAATCACAGACTCGTCTCCCCAGTCATACACTTTCTTTAGGGGGCAGTTGGTAAACCCACGCTTACGATTTGATGTTTATCCCCTTTTCCTTTCTTCACGCTATCATAGTTACCTGGAATACACTCGGTGTGAAATTTAGAAACAAGGTAAGTATGACTGTTTTAAGAAAACAAAAAGCTGAAATTGTATTCTAGATAAAATTTCAAAGAGACATGGGGAATCTGAGAACACAAGACCCACTAGGAATCAGGAAGACTTGCATACATAAAGACACTATGTGCTTTTGGACATCTCTCTCCAGTTTGTATAGGACCGTTTTTTCTGGTCCTTTTCTGTAGTCTGCAGTACCTGGTGGGAATCTTAACAGGATCCAAATCAAACCACTGGCCTTGAGGAAAGATTTTTTTTTTCTTTTAATTATGTTTTAAAGAGAGCTGTTTTTTTATATACAATATTTAGGAGGTCTGATTCAGGTCCTGTATCTATCAGTATCTGCTAGTGGCATCCAAGGGGGTAAAGACATGAGCTGTTAGCAAAAGGCACAAAAGCCTCGTGACATGATACAGGAGCAGCAGGTGCTGTGGTGAGGTACCAGTGGCTGAACCCATAGCAGGAATTGTGCATGTATGGCTGCTGGCTACTCATGGGTGAGGCTTCAAGGATATAATAAATATTCTCAGCTGTAACAGAGGGCTAGTGTTCTGGTTTCTAGAGGGTTTTTGTTAGAGTTTTGGGAAGGCTCCTTGGGTTTTTGTTGTTTGCTTGCTTTTAATTAACAGAAGTTTTCTGAACAGCCTGATGGATCTGCAGTATAGACAAGAGACTACACAGGCATAAAGTACAGTGTCTCAGGACAGATGGTCTCCAAGCAAGAGTCAGTGTTGACATAACATTAACTCCTCCCTATCCTACACCATGATGCTTTATATCAGAACCAGTCTGGAAAGGTGGATTTGCTCAGGACTAAGAAAATGTAGTTTATTGACTTGTATTCCAATCTGTGTATGTAAACGTTGCCTTGCAGGGGCACACATCTTTCCTGACCTCCTGCTCATCCACCACCCAGGCTGACAGAAATAGACTCCTTTACCAAGGTAATTTCAAAGCTGGGGGTGTGGACTTGCCTTCCTGAAAACCAAAACTTTCCATTGTCTGAAGAAAAAGAGCAGCTTGGTTCTCAGGAGCAAAAAAAAAAAAAGAAAAGGCAAAAAACCCACCATGTCCTGATCTTTCACACTTCCATTTGCTTCCCCACAGGCAGGAGACAAACACTTGCAGTGCCTCAGGGACCAGACTGCAGTAACCTTTGGTAAACCATGAGTCATTTTTCCACTGCAAAAGTGGGCCAAACTGTCTCGCCCCTTCTTCTCCAGTGGGAGAGAAAACCAGCCCAGAGCGTAAGCTCACCTTGCCAGCAGCGGCTCCAGCCAGCCCTCGTGGCATTCACAGTGGCAGTCCAGGAATGTTAGGATGTCTCCTTTCGCCACAGACGCCCCCAGCAGCCGGGCTCGAACCAACCCCTCTCGCTTATTTGCGCGGATAAGACGCACCTTGCGTAGGCCAGCCACGTAATTTTCCAAAGTCTCCTTTAAATGTTCTGTAACAAACAAAAAAAAAGAGGGAATAATATAGCCTGAAATGATTTGTTTACGTCATGCTACAGGAAGCTCTCTCCTTAGTAGCATATTACTCAGAGTAGTGCCCTAAAGATTCTGGCACTTTGAATTCCAATTCTGCTATACATGTTTAGAAAGGACACGAAAAATCACAGAACTTGGATGGACACAAATCACGGTTACTTTTAAGAAATTGAATGCTTCACATTTGCCTCTCTAATTCATCTCCAGATTCATAAATGCTTCTCAAATATTACTCAGAACTTTCTGTATAAAAGTTTTATTCTTAACACAATTCACGTGTGGTGGAAAATGCCAGCACTGCCTTTATGTCCCCCTATTCAAACAAGACCAAAGAACTAGGTCGCTGTCATTATATGAGACACCAGGGGAGCATTGGTGCAATCGAAACTTGCTCAATTCAGGAAACCTGAAGTGCTCTGATCAGACTGCAGTTATCTATACACACAAGCACTCATGTTACAACACAGCATATGTGCTTCCTCATTCTAAACTAAGTTTGGTCCAGAAGGCAAATTTTTCACTGGCACACTACAAGAAAAACTATTTTCCAGTGAGATGCCTTTGTTATACAGTTTTCTGGTATGTGACCTGAACAGCATAACTTTTTCTCTTATGACTCTCTGACCAAAAAAGCCCATCAACAATCAATATTATTTAGACTTATTCTTCCTACCTTTGTCACTGTAATCATCTACAAGGATAACTTCTTCCAAAAGTATATCCGGAGATGTCTCAAGAACACTGTGAACGGTTCGCAGAAGCGTTGACCAAGCCTCGTTATAAAAAGCTATCACAACAGAGGTTTTTGGCAGGCTATAATAATCATATTTCTTCTCTCTGCATCTGTAAAGGTGGGGATAACACTTAATACCAGTGCAAAAGCATTTATTAATTTTCAGGAAACAATTCTCAAATCCATTTGTATGCTAGTTACTAACTGCAAGCAAGAACACAGGATCTTAAAAGAGCTGCATGTGTGTGCAAAATTGTATGAGAACACATTAGAAAGTTGCTCTTCCAGAAGTTCCATTTCCACAGAAGAATTATGAATAAAATTTTGAAAACTACCAAAATGTCTAAAAAGAAAAATAATAGGAGGTATTCTGGGCTGGTGTAGCTGCAGTAGCTGTCTTTGCACAATTTCAAATAGAAGAACAAGCAATGGCCAAAATGTTCTTCAAATTAAAGAAAAAAATAAAAGAAATGTAAAACTTAAGTGCAGCAAAAACAGTAACAAACTACTGATAACTTGTGTTTTGGAAAATAGAACAAGTGGTAGACAGTAAAAATGTAACTGTGAAGGAACAGCAACATATAAAGAGAAAAAAACCCCAAACTAGCAACAAAACTGAAATGTATGTACACTGAAGCAGAATTTGGAGAGACTACACAACTGGCAAAATCTAATAGTAAAATTCACAAAAACCTAAAACAGATATAGAAATGCATGGGTTTGGCTCTATGGAGAGCCAGAAAGTTTGCAAACCTTTGGATTAAGCTCCAGAATGTATTTCCTATAAATATATATATGAACTTCTCTAAATTAACATAAGGATGCCAAGAAACTTATAGCTGAGCCAAATGTATAAATTCTTAAAAGAATCCCCTGGTCCAGAAGAATTTTAAAATAATGATGGCATTTATTACAATTTCTCCTCTTTGCTTAGAGCATTCCATATTAATAGTTTTTATTGCCTGGAGTAACCAAGGCTTGTAAGGGGCAGAGGGACAGACTTCAACTTCTGTACACTGCTCCGTCACAACAGATACCAAAGCAGGTAGGACATCCCTCCTACCAAAACAGAATAGCAGCAAGTCCTCCAAAACATATGCTATGGGGAGCTGAAAAGGGAAATCAAAACTGATCAGTAGAAAATGCCACAGCAAAATCCCTTAGGTCAATTTAGAGGCACAAAAATTCCCCAAAACACTAAGAAAATGACATTAAAAACAAACTGCTTACCTATAGCACACTGAGAATATTTTTACAAACTATTTAAGGCTGCTGTGTCTGCAATTAAAAAAGACTTTCAGGTGTCCTTAAAGATTAGACAGTATCTATTAAGATCTGTTGTACAGAAAGAAAAAAAATCTGAATCTGATTATACCTAAAGTTAAAATTCTTACAAGGAAAACAAAAAGTCTGTAGAGTACTTCTGTAATCAATATATGTGAAAATGAGGAAGCAACAAGGACAAATGACACTTGGGCAAAGGAGGCACCCAGAAGTCTGCTTCTCAAACATGAAAGGAACGCCATGCAACAACACCCATGCCTAAAGACATATATACATAGGTAGGTACGCATACACACACACTTATCTAGTGAAGTACAAAAATGCCTGCCCCTCCAGGCTGTAATTTGTCCTGAGGGGCCTTCACAGCAGGAACTGTTTCACACCAACACCTGGTGACAGAATTTTTTTATTTAGCCAGACATTCATGTATTGACACATAAAAAAATGAAAAGGAGTGATGAGTGACATTTTAATTAATTTTTTTATTTTTAATGCAGAAAAGCCTACTGTATGAATCCAGGTTTAGAAATACACATTTACTTTAGCCTACTGAAAAACATTTCTGCTTAGTACTGCCAGGAAAAAAAATCTCCATATATATCAGTCACTTGTACCAGGTAATTTTGAGTTCATTTCTTGATGGGAATAGGATCTCTATACATCCATTTTAGAAAACTGAAGGAAAATGTAAATAAATAAATAAAACCAACAGGAAAGCATTCTTTGAAATATATGTAATGAAGATTCATGGAATAATAATGCTGTATTCCATTATTTAAAAAAAAGGAAACCCAGAAGGTCTAAAGAAGCTTATAAGTCTAATTATAGATTAAAGACTTCAACAGATTTGCCTGAAAACTACATGCTGGAGACAGGAAACAATTTGGCACAGAGCAAGGCAATCCCCACGCTGTTTGTGATTCACTGTGCATTGCTGCCTCCTTCCTTGAGCACAACCCCATGCTGCAGGAAAAGGTCAGCCTACTACAGGACATACCAGAGCACACATTTCTTAGGTTTCTGAAGTCAAGAAAGAGGCCAGCACTAAAAAATGGGTTTAGTTTACCAGCTCCGTGGTGGAAGGCAGCACGGGAGTGCAGAGAAGTGACCTGCCCTGGTAGCAGGGCAGGCTGCTGGCCAGCATGGCCACCCTGACCTGAGCAGTGCCCCAATAACCTCATTAAAAAACCAACAAAAATTAGGAAAAAAACCCCATTATTCAACTTCTGTGCATATTTGCATGTTCATCTCAGAAATTATTCCCAAGACATATATTTCTTGCTAAATTGCTAGAAGATCTCAACTGTTAGCAGTCTCAAATAGTGTTGCTAAAGTGACGCACACTTTTTCCCTATCTTTCTGTAGTGAAACAGTTGTGCTAAACCTTAAAAATTAATCCCACTCCTGAGATTACAAACCCAAAGCATTTAAACCCTGGAAAAATTATAGTGTAAGAAAATCTTTAAAAAACTAATGAATCCCTGAAATGGAAATGCTTGGATGTGCTGCTGAATAACAATTTAGTGGCACACATATGGACACTAAACATTACCACTTCACAGGATGTAAAAGCTTCAAAAAACCCACTACGAGTACAAAACCTGGTTTAAAAGCCTAGTGGTCATAACTCATCTTTTCCATTTCTCAGCTCCTGTTTACCACAGAAGCGCCTTAGCAGCCCATCTTCTGTGTTGACATTTGCAAACTTCAAGATGTACTTTTATTCTCCATGTGTCAGCCAAGTATCCCAGCTCCTACTTTCCAAGTGAATCATTTCACTCCTACTTTGGATTATTCAGAAAAACAAATGCATATCAATTATGGTATGTCATTAAAATGACAGCAACTGGTGACAGAAGTCCTAAAATATGTTTTTGCAGATCCTGGGAATGTATATTTATGCGTACTATACTGCAACCTGCTCTCAGCTTCTGAGTAGGGTGCTCTTTAGTGCCACCCTCAAACCCATAACACCCTCCTTTCCAACAGAGACGATGATGTTACAACAGGATTGCATCTCACATTATTCATCCTAAAAACTATGTGTCACCTTTGAGCTGATGGTCTGGACTCTGCAGATCCATAAAGACAGATCCAGAAGGCAACTCACCTCACCCTCCTTAAGAGGTTGATCCAGCACAGCCCAAGAGACCTCAGAGGGTCCCCACCTCCATCTTGTCTGTAGAGGTTTAACTATGGAACAGTTGCTTAACTTTTCTGTGAGTAAAGTTAAATGACTATAGGAAACTACCTATAGTCCCTACCACTGACTGTGATACCTAGTTTGAACCTAGTCATCGTAACTACCAAATGGTTGGTAAAAATATAACACAGACATGAGGAAATTAGTTCCCTGTAAGCGTGACATTTCCAAGCATGGACAGTAAATGCAGGCACATTAGAAGTCCAATGTATTCTTTCACTACTCTCATGATCTTATTCAATCACGGGAACTTTACTATTTTGTAGTAATTATATATATTTTAAAATAAACAACTACTTAAATTAAAAATGTGTGAATGTTGAGTGGGTTCATTTTCTTCAGAGAAATACCCATATCTCTAGACAACCTGATTTTGGAAACAGTTATCAGATACCAGGATCAGTCACTGAGGTAAAACCTGTTGCCAACACATCCAAGAGGCTTTTCTAGAGTCAACGAAATAAATGCATAAAGTTTTAAATAGGACTCAGATTTCAATGACAAATACTGTTATATAATGAATAATAACCACAACAGGTATGGCAATGCAAAAGAGTGACACCTGCTCAGTCTCTGCCCTCCAGTCACTCCTGCTCTCTGCAGATTCACTAGAAAATGCACAAGCAGAAGCCTTGTGCACAATAGAGTGACACCCAGAGAAAACATGGCCAGGACTGCCCCAACCACCTTCCAAGGAACAGACTGGGACAATACAATGCTCCAGCAACAGCCTGCTTCTGCATCATCCTTCGTTTCCCTCAGGCACTTTCTGCCATACTGGATGGGTGTTCCAGGGACCCCCCTGCTTGATCATTGTGGCCTAAGACAGGCATAAAACAAAAAAAAGCTTTGTCTTCTGGCATTTCTTATCAATTTACTCTAAGACAATATCTATATTCTAGCATTCTAAATGTGTTCATCCATAAATCTTTAAATCTCTAGCTGGGAAGAAAGAGAAAATAATGCCGGTATGTACCTGAACACAAAACCATGTTCACTATATACCACCCTTCCTTGATGTTTCACTACAGCAGCTACTCAAACATCTAAGTCCACAAAATGCAAACTGAAGCCAAAGTATGTGAAAGTGTATCATCATACATCCAGATTCCTGTGGGGTTTTGGTTTTACCTTTTTCTACACTGCATTTTTAAGTTCCAGTCTAACCGAGAGTATATAGCTGACAAGTTTAATAAATTAATCTTTGTGAAGAACAAGGTTCACTCTCCTGTTAAGATTTAAAATTTTAATAAAGGACAATAGTGGACAAAGACATTAAAGCAAAAGTACAGCGCTGGGGCGCTGGGTGTCCTGGCTCTCAGCCAGGAGCACCCCTGCTGTTGTGGAGACATCCCTTGCATACCTTTCCTATTGCATCAGCCTAGTACCTATTCACAAATAATTATGCATATTCAAACTTTTCCTCCAAATTAGTTTATATGTTCCAGGAACTGTTTAGCATGGCTCCTCCTCGGGTCCGCCTTTTTAGAGCATGCATATTCCTTGGCTGTGGTTTTAGTCCATTTTTGTTATCACCTCCAGCTTGGGCTTTGGTCCATGGTATCTGCAGATGGTAGTTGCTGATAGCTGGCATGTCAGTAGCAGGGGTCTTCCTTATACGTTCACTGGATGTTATCCAACCAAGCAGACAGTTCAATTACCATAAGCATAACCATATCAGCTATTTTACTACTACTACTAACAGAAATAAAGGCATTAGCTATTGTTACCAAAAAACCCTATAACATTATATATATATATAGCATTCAGTTTAATATTTGCAGAAAGCCAATATTATAATACGTATTTATAACACCTTGGAATCTACTACACTACACAGCCTTCTGTTAGCAAGTTTTACAATAGGTTATTTATTAGAAACTAAGGAGACATCACTCAGGAAATGCCTAAACAAAATTAAATGGGTTGTTTTCAAGAACATTTGTGTCAATTAATGTAATCACTCAATTTATTTCTTTGTAAGGAGCTGTTTCTCTAAGAGATGTGTATCTATACACAGGGAGAGAGAGCATGAATGTGTGCACACTGGGCACACTGCCATGAGTTAATTAGGAATGGTTGCTGACATGCTCTTACTTAAGACTTTCACCACAACTGTGACAATGATACAGAAAGGGAAAATAGGCTTTTAATCTCCAAATTTGATGTTCTATATGCACAGCTACTCATATTTTAAGAAAAAAAAAAAATGAAGTGTTCTGTGAGTTTTCAAAGATTCAAATTTCTTAAGAACACAAACTGCTCATAAATTATTTAATGCTTTCTGAAGGTATACTATATAAGTTTTGGTTTTGAAGTTTCAATGTGAATGCCCGAGGCAAGTTCAGGATTGTGTAGCTTCTCTCAAGAAGTGCAAAACAGCACGTGTCACTGCTGGAGCTGATTCAACTTGATTTATGTGACTACAGTATGTGACATATACACCCCATCACAGTGTCATCTAGAAAAGACAGCCAGGGTTCTACTTCAGGCTGGCTATCACATGGTGGGCTAGGAACCAGGTTGGCTGGTCTTGTTATGCTGGGCCATAGGCATGCTGACTCACCACACAACCTCCTTCCCTCTTCCTAATTTGAACAGTTAAAACAGTGACTGACCTAAACTGCTCTTTCAGTAAGAGGTGTGCTCAAAAGTGGCATTTCGTAGGCTGTAACTAAATAAGGTTGATGGGGATGAATGGCAGCATTCATGGGCATCTCAATCTAGTTTCACCATTTTCATTCCCACTCCATAAACTGCAGAGGCAGCAATGTAGGCTTTGGAATCTGCCAGGTATGTTCACCCAAGAGAAAACACCTCCTTCGCCCACCTTCCCAAAGCCACAGCAGAGGACACAGATGTACTGGGATCTTCTAGCCCATTTTCTACTTTTGCCCAAGCAGTAGCTGCACATCCATCCACAAGCATCCCAAGCCCTGCAGCATGATACAGGTGGCAGCAATGGTTTCTAAGCCAGCCCACACAGTTACCAAGGCCACGTCCCTTACTCCAGGCTGAACATATAGTTGAACAGTCACTCCTCACCCCTCTCCGTGGGAGAGCAACCTCTGGATAAAATCCAGCACGCGAGCCAAAAGCAACACCACCCAAAGCCTGGGATACAGAAGTGCGACATTTCCAGTGGAATTAAAGGATATGATAAACCACATTATTCCTATCTCCTCCAAACACTTCCCAACTTACCATGACAAATTTATTTTCTCACATAAGACTACCTTGAGCCAACTGTCAGTTCAGGGATTTTCTCCTCATTTTTTTTTTTTTTTTTAAGAAAAGAGTTTTATCTGAGCATGGAGAGGCTCCACCTGGTTTTACACACCTACACAGGCCACATGTGTTCAGCTATTGCAGGAAAAGGCATTGGTGTTTACAGAAGGTGTGTCTTGGTGTGATTAGCAGAGCAGATAGCAGCAAGTTGCTGATAACTGCCAGAATGACCAAAATATTCAGAGCAAGGCTAGAACACTTAAGCAGGTGAGTTTAGCATGCTGGCCTACACTTCCCCACCACCTGTCCCAGACCAGCAGGCTGGCTAAAAGCTCCCTAAAGTATATCTGCTGAAACAAACCATATTAGAGTGAGTACCCCTGTAGTCTACTACACTGTGATATGATCAAGTCTCTGGAAACAGAAGCTGGCTAGATTTTGAAACAGTTTATTTAATGTTCTATAGAATAATTCTTCCAATGACAAGAAGGTCTTGACAAGACAGAGGGCCAAAAGCTGTCTTAAGATTTCAGATAATAAAGGGCTGTGATGCCTTGTATACAAACACTGTGAGAAGCAAGGAAAAAAGACAGTAAGTCTGAAACAGAAAAAAATATTTGTTAAGAAGTTGGGGGGGGAGTGGGCAGCAGGCACAGAAAGCAGATGTGTTTAAGACAGATTATAAATACATTAAGAAAAAAATGTCTAGAAGACCAAGTATGATAATTGACTAAATCTGTACCTTAAAATCCACAAATTTAGGAAATCCATAGAGCCTTATAATTCCAAATTGTTAGAGAAAGGCTACAAAAGTTCCTACCTGACCCAGATTCTGGATGTGCAGATGAGAAGGAAATTCTGCACGTGACAATGGAAAAACCCACTTGATTTTTGTTTTATTTTGCTGAGTTGAAACAGTGGTTACATTTTGCTCAAATGTTTTCAATTTTCTTCCAACATAGTGAGATACACTTAACCTTCGCACAAAGACATACTATTTCCTACACCTACATTCAAAAACTTACTTTAGTGTGAGTAATTTGATTCAGGGCAAGAAAAAATGTTTTGCAAAGCAGTAACTGAAAGAAGTCATTGTACCCATCACTATAAGTAGGGTGTGGATGCACCTGACCCTTATAGACAACTGTTTACAGTAAAAGCAGTTTTTGAATAAAGAAAAAAAAATCAATTTTTGCTCACTATTGATCACAGATCTGGTAACTTTGTCAATTTTAAAATTAAATTAGCCAAAACCAAGCACTAATTTAGATGTCAAAGGAAGTTGAAGAAGTCTATCAGAAGCTGGAAAGAAAAATGGTTAAAAAAGAATCACGTGAGCTCTTGCGGAAAATATTTGCTGGGGATTGCTAAAAGCATAATGACAAAGAAAAGTGACACATTTTTACAGAAGATAGGAAACAAAAATAGCAAAATATGCTAAATGTCAAAGCAATAGTAGAAGCATTGCTTCATTTTGTACTGCTATAAAATGCAAGCATTCTTACTAAAAACAAACAAACACCAACCATAATGGAGAATTATTTTTACTCCACTGACCGTATGAGGAAAAAATTAAATGTTCTACAGAAACACTGCTTTGAAGGCCTAAAGCCTGTTCATATATACAGGAAATCCTGCCAACTAACACTAAAGTAATGACTAAAAGGTACTACGATTAATATAGTTACTAGTAACCAATTACCTATTTCAGAAAAGCTCAGAAATCAAACCAAAAAATCCCAACGCCAAAATCCCAGTGTTACAAAACTGCTAGACCAAATACACCTTTAACTGTTTAATGCAAAGCCTTTGCTAGTAAGAAGTAGTGTGCTGTGTCTCCTGATCAGTTGCAAAGCATGGGAATACCCCTGCCAAAGCCAGCTGTGGGCGTAAGGTGCACCATCAGGTGCAGGTTTAGAGGGAAGGGATGTGCCAGAAAGGTCGAGCTGCTTCAGCTCACCTCTTCAAAGAGTTCTATTTCCTATACATGCTGCAAAAAAAAGTCACTGCAGTTGTTTTGCCTTTAGGTAAGAGATGAAATAGAAGCTCCTGGGTGAAGTCAGACAGTCACTGTGGGCTGAGGAGGAAACACTCAGCTGCTGTGCCTTTTCCCGGAACAGGGTCAAGTTAAAACTCCTGGCAGGAGTAGCTGTGATTTTTGGAGTAGAAAAGGAACCAAAACCTAGTATCAAGGCTTATTCTGGGAACTTGCTAGCAGATACTGTCAAATGATCATCGTGGTATAATTTAGTATTTACAGCCCAGAAAATAAAACAAACCATAGAAGAAAGCGAGACTCTGAGAGAATCAAATTCAAATATGGGAACAAACAGGAAAAACAGTTTTGAAAGGCAGAAAAATCTTAGCACAAGATTGTTTTGCTGAAGTCAGACATAATACTCCCCCCAAATAAATAGTATTATAGGCATAAATGATGGTGACAGAGGAATTTAAGCATTTGTGTATATCTAGCTATCTTTACAAAGACACTTAAAGATATACACAGATATTTAAACACATGCGTAAAATCATACATATACAAGACATTTATAGAAAGAATCTCTCTCTCCAAAACACAGAAAATTACCTAGAATTAAAGAATAAACCTCTAAACTTTTTTTTAAGCTGAAAAATATTACACAGACCTTCAATATTTTGGGGGGTTTTGTGGCTACTTAGGAAAGACAGGAAAGAACTAAAAATCCATTTCCTTGTGATCACAAGTAAAATGAGCCCCAAGGGCTGAATCAGGCTTCTACCATGAAAGAGACAACATGGGATGCTGAGTCGGCACAAAAATGCCTATTCCTGACTTGTTCCTTTTGTACCAAGAGTTGGCCAAAAGGCACCTTGTGTGACTTTACAGAAACCATCCCCAAAATAAGTGAGCAATGCATTCCTACTGTAAGACAGAAAGGAAAAAAAAAAGAATAAAAAGAAGGTAGAATGTCTAAAATCAGGAACAATGCTTGAAAATAGCCCTCAATCTAAAAGAACCCAATTAGAAAAACTGGAAATATATTTCTTACACATTGTAATAAGCTGTAAAAGGCTAAGAGAACGTATCAGTTGTCTGCCTAGCCCTACAGTCCTGTAAAACAAGTACACAACGAGAAGCCCCGTGGGACACGATGCAGGCGTGTTGTTGCAGGGGGAGGAAGATAGAGCAGCAGCAGCCAAACCCCATGGCCCAGAGCTCATCATACTGCATTTACAGGGCCAACAGGGCCCTCAGTAAATCAAGGTCTGACAGAGGACGCTTGCTGGTTTTAAACCTCCTCTGCTTGTTGCTCCCTTTATGAGTTCAAACTCAAGAAATGAAGGGTAGACGTTGGGAAGACAAGCTGGGCCATCCAGACAACACTATGATCAGGGAAAAAAAAAAGAAAATGAAATCATTGTGGCAGTGATGCAGCCTTGAAAGAGGTGTTCAAAGGCTGTCGAATCTCCTCCTTGGAGACTTCAAGGTTGGACTAGACACCCCAAAGTTTCCTTCCAACCTCCATCCTTCTCTGACCCTATGGCTTAATTCACTTCTAGCCTTGTACGAACTGTGTCATCATTTAGTAACTTACATTCTTATCCATAAGATTCTTCCAAATGGACAATTTTATAGATTGTTTCTACATAATGTTTATATGTATACTCTCGATAAAACTAAAGAATTCCTGTGTGATGAAACACATTATTAGTTGCTGACGTCAAGATCAGTTAAAGGAAGCAGAAACTGTTTAAGGAAACAATAGTAGTTGCTGAGTTCTTTGGGTTTGTGGGTCAATAGAAACAGGATCTTCAGTTGCCACAAAAAGCATGTTACGGTGGTGGTAACAAGAAGGAATAAAGACTTTCTGAATATTTTCACTGCCAGGAATATTAGTAGGAGAAAGACCTAAATTTGAAACTTCCTGGATTCATAGTCAAATATCATCAATTGATACATTATTTGAGAGAGTAATCTCAGCCAAACTATTCTTCTCTTCCTGCACAGTATTACCAGACATAGATATTAGCAAATACCTGCCACACTTCTGTTCCCAGGGCCGGTCTAGGATGTACAACATGCAGCAGCAGGGAAAGATTTTTGGCATCAGTTTCTGATACCTTGTGCAATCATTTTGCATATCACATTTAACAGCTTACTGGTTCAGATACTCTGTATCTTATTAGCAAAACTCTAGTTTTCACTGGACTCAAATGTTTTCATCAATTCACACACAGAGAGGGGGTTCATTAATCAGTGTGGGAGGACTTTAACTTTAAAAGGAGCAGTGGAGCATCAAGTTGGTGGTAATGTCGTCTCTATTTCCCCTTCTTTTATTCTCCCATTTTATTGGTACCTAAAATTTCCAGCTTGCCTCCCCACACACAATATGCTGAAACAGACCAAAAGCCCATAGCCCAGAACAGAGTCTCCAAGCATAGTATCTGTCAATATCTCCTGAATATTTGATTTAAATTTTCTAGTGGATGGACTTCCTTATGCTTTACAGTAGATGGATTTTTGGAACAGAGAGGAGGCAGACTTTGTTTTATCAACTTGCATGAATCACCCATGTATTGCAGCAGCCCTGCCGGAGGTACACTTACAGCAGCCCACCTGTCTTTCAGGCTGAAGACCTGTAAATTTGTCACTTCTTTATGAAGGCCATGCTGTAACTTGAGCAGCGTTGAGTCCAGCACAGATTTCTGTGGGACTTTATCAGTGATTCTCCACTCCTTAAAACAAACAAAAAACAAAACAAAACAAACAAAAAACCAGAAACAACAAAAAAAGCCGAAAACAAATTCTTCACAGCATCTACTCAGTTATTTATAAATGCAAGGAATTTCCACCTTATTTCACAGTTGTTTAAGGAACTCATCAAGTAACAACACACTTCTTTATCCATATAATTACAACCTTCAAAGAACTCAAATAGGTTTGTGAAACACGTCATCCTTGACAAAAGCCTTGTTGACTTTCTCAGTAGATCACACCTACCCATCTGTTACTAATTCTTTCCCTTACCACAGTTTGTAAATAATATGCCTGGAAAAGATCCAAAGCTTGCCAGCATACAGTTCTCTGGTTCTTCTCTGGGTCTCCACGAAAAAAATGGTGCATTTGTCACCTTCTGGTCTTCGGGTACAAAAGTTGTTTCACTGATCACACCTAAAATTTAGCCTTTGCATCATTTTGGTGGACAGCTGAAGCCTAGTTGCCATCCACCATTACTACTTATTTCCTATCATTGTAGCCTCACCCATCACCAAAATGTTCCTTAATGGTCAAGCGTTGCCCATTCTAAAATAAAAAAAGAAATTTAAGATTTTCCCTAGACTTGAGATTTCAAACTGTATAGCCTCTAATCTTGGAACAAAGTGCAATGGATTTTCTATTGCTGTGGGTTTGGTGATACCTTTTTCAATTTTTTTTTTTTAACTTCAATCTCTTACATGGTCTTCCTTCTTGAGAGAAGGAGTTAACAACTTCATTGCAAAATTGCCTTTGGGAAAGTGTTTTTACATTTTCTGTGTGAGTTGGAGAAATGTTCTGTGGCATTTATGACATAATTTAGATTTAACTGTGCACAAAGGCATGCAGCACCTGCCAGCAGATACAACAGTACAATACAGCCCCAGCTTCAGAAGGCAGTTATCTCTGTCACTGATGCTTTGTGATCCTTTTGGTTTGGATATATTTCGTCATTTCAGCATCCATATATTCAAATCTAAAAGAGTCTGCTGTTGTAGCAAAATCTATCCACCTATTCAAATTATTTTCATTTCTAGAATAGTCACCCACACGCATCTATAATGTCCCCTGTTCAACGACTGTGACCTTCCATTTCTTCTAACATCCTGTCATAGAGAAGTGGCAGAAGTCCAAAATAACTCATTGAAATGATTTAATTCTTCCCATGGAAATGAAACTAAAATGGTCCTTTTTGACCTATGGTCTACAGACTACTTATGAGAGGGGAGTAATAACTACACAAAATAAGCCTAGTGTCAGGCTTAAACTTATGATGAAAAAGCCTTGCATTTGCACTGCAACTTTTTGAAAGCCATCGTAAGAGCCGTGTTTTAGATTCAGCACTTACAACTAGAGTTGGTGAAATACCGGGCAGGACACACCAGTGTGAAGTGAATGCATGGGAGAGCCAGAGCCCTGCTTTTTCCATAGGTCTTTGCTACCATATCATACAAACCCGTTGCAACGAAACAAACCAGCTGAAGCCAAGCTCAGGTGTAACAGAAGTGAGGGCTGTGAGGAATCAGTAGCAGGCGTGGCTCCATCCCATCCCCTGTGGCGGCTAGCACATACCTGTAATTCGTTAGCCCGTTCCTCTCACCAGCTGGCAGCTCACTCACAGGAGAGCCCAAGACGGTGCCACACTGAGTGTTTGTGTAAGGGCAGAACAATCAGACCTGTTGCGCCATGCTGGCTTCACAGCTGCACTGAACCATTGCCTGTAAACTAGAGCCAACTCATCAAATACTATCTAATCCTTCGTTTACAATTGCCTATGCCATCACCTGTCACTGGTGTCATACCTGTAAGTGTAACTTGTAAATGTAACTTGTCCCAGCAACTATGCATCCCGGACCAAGCACTTGTCATACCTGTAAGTGTAACTTGTAAATGTAACTTGTCCCAGCAACTATGCATCCCGGACCAAGCACTTGTCATACCTGTAAGTGTAACTTGTAAATGTAACTTGTCCCAGCAACTATGCATCCCGGACCAAGCACTTGTCATACCTGTAAGTGTAACTTGTAAATGTAACTTGTCCCAGCAACTATGCATCCCGGACCAAGCACTTGTCATACCTGTAAGTGTAACTTGTAAATGTAACTTGTCCCAGCAACTATGCATCCCGGACCAAGTCCCACTTCAGAATACCATTACACACTTCTGCGAGCACCATTTCTAGCTTACTCCTGGTAAAACTGCTGATAAAACAATCTCCTTTAAACTGTGTGTCTTAAGACATTTGAGTACAATGCACAACTTAAGTGTGGGAAGCGTAACATTTGTAAAGCTGGGAGTGACTGAAAAAGCATGCCGCTGCCCATGGTGACTTAGCCAGGGGACAGCGGCAGCAGCAGGAGGGGCTCAGCAGCAGGAGAAACACGGCAGCGCGCTGTTGCTTAAGGACTGAAACCACACTAGCAGGGCTACGGGGGAAAACAACCTGCACGCGCACCACCAACACGCGACTTCGTGTTGCCTTGACTAGGTGCGGCAGCCAGGCAAAGTCACCAACAGACTTAACTCTGAGAGCGAACGCTGTAATCCAAGAGCATTTGGGATGGGAAAGTTTCCAAAAGCCTCCACGCTCCTGAGCAAGAGGTACTCAAGAGACACGACTACCCTGCGCTGACCGCTGCCAGCAGACACTCCAGTTTGGCGGAGCGGCTCTGTGAGCCACAGCAGCGGCAGGCTCCTCTGCCCCGGCCCCACCTGCCCTCGGCGGTACTCACAGTGGGTTCCAGCGCTCAGGCAGGCGGCGGTGCAGCGAGATGCGGTCGCTCAGGTAGATGTTGATCTGGTGCCGGCGGATGCTCTCCTCCTGGCGGCGCTTCTCGGCCGGGCTCAGCTCCAGCCGCACCGCCCGGCCCAGTTCCCCCAGCGCCCCGGGGTCCAGCGCCGGCTTCGCGTACACCGGCCGCCGCAGCAGCTCGGTGTCGGGGGGCGGCGGCTGCGGCGGGGCGCGGCGGGCGGCGTGGCGGGGCG